>JAUBOD010000290.1:5175310-5190013 GCA_032353885.1 Nothura maculosa
AAGAGCATGGAACATAGATAGGTTAGAGCTTCCCTCCTGGGAACAGATCTTTCATGCTAACTGAAAGGCTGACACCTTTTTATTTTACAATACAATAGCATCATATATCAGTAGGAGGTCTGTATATTTACCATTCAGTTCTGAGCAAAGGAAATTTTTTATTATGCAGCTATATGCTGTAGAGTATTTTGGTTTTCTTCCATCTTCTCCATGGTTAATAGCTGAAGTTCAGTGTTTCGGAACGATACAATGAGCTGTTGTCTCAGCTGCTGCCACTGCTTTGATACTTAATGCTCGGGCACCATAACCAGTTAAGCTACTGGGCACCACGTGCAGCCACGCATCATATTCACAGTAAGTAAAAGTAAATACCGAGCATTTTATCACCTCATGCCCAGCTTTGCCTTAATCTTGGAAAATGTCACCAGGTTTAACATGAAAAAAAATTGTTACCATGTTAAAAAAGGAGTCAGCCTTTTGGCCTTCTTTGTGTCACCTATCTTCTCAGACTTTGTGATCTTCCTATTTATTTTTTACTTCTTTTTCACATTTTTCAATATTTGCTTTTAAGTAAGTTTCACTTTTAATGTTGGGAATATGGAAATCTATTGTTATTATAGATTAATCCAGATGTATTGTTCACCTGTCACTGTCATTATTCAAGGTAGTATTTTTCATTAAGATGTTTCTACAGCTGACGACAAAAACATTTAACAATAAAAACATTGTCAACATGACTGAATCAGATATTCTGAGAGAAGATCAGATGTCTCTCTAGTAGATTTTACTGTAAATAGAGGATGCTACATGAGACCACAATTTTAGTGTCTCATACATCTATATGGGGAGCTGAGGGAGGGAAGTAGATTGATTTTGAACTATCTCTGCTCTTGACAATATATTATAATACATTAAGGATTCTTAAAAGAACCAGAAATAATTTGGTATCAGCACAGCACTCTGATGGAGGAACTTGGTCTATAGGAAGAAAAGTGAGTTACACAAGCTGAAAAATCAGGTTTTGCAGCTGATATAGATTTAAAAAAAATCTAGATTATTTAAGAACAGGCCACTTCTCAACCACTTTCATTTAGAATACTAAAGATAGCTTCAGTTATGCCTAGGCCAGCATGTTTTAACAGAGAGAAATTCAGTCCAGAGAAAATAATGTACTTCTTCCACAATGTCTATTAAATTATCCTTACTGCCAACCAGCCCCCTATTGTCTCTTTGTAAAGTACCTTAAAAAAAAAAGAAAACAAACCCTAAAGCTATAAACTCTACCATAAAAATAACAAAAATCAGTATTATTTCACAAGAGGATATATATATACAGAGAGAGAGAGAAAAATCCATTTCCAATGTTCTGAAATTTAAGAAAGACATTTCTATAACAAATTACCTCAGAAGCAGAAGATATAACATTAAACAAAATGAAGACTATAGAATATATTTATTTGCAGTGTAGCTTCACAGGAGATATCAAGCCTGTTGGTCATTTGACTCACTAAATTTGACTCAGTTGAAACTCCCAAAGTTCTGGAGACAAAATTTAATAATATTCCATACGAGATTTAAATTCTATAGTCTTCTCCATTAAAACAAAAATACTTTGAATGGATATGGCTAAACTGGCAGGATCTCTGTTTCCAGGAATTTAGTAAAAATGGATCATTTAAAATATTAATCAGCTTACTCATGATATTCAAGCTGTCAACAATCCTTTTGCAAAATCTGTCACCTTGTACAAAATCTGTCACCTTTTAACTGCTTGCTACTGTATATTAAAAGCCCCCATAAAGAGCATTTTCTTAGGTTCTATTGTACACAACCTCCTTCCCCTCCTACAAATCCTACCTACATGTTCAAATAACTCAGGTAGTGAGATGACACTGTAGCTTTAGCCTAGCATATTTGAAGGGTTAATTAAGCTTTTATTTTTGTCTAACAAAAGTGAGAACAAGAAACAAAACTTGTTTTCAACAGTTTCTTTCCAAATGTGTATTCTCTCTTGGAGGCCAGTTCCACTAATAATGAGCATTGGCTGGGCCCTCTCTGAGGCCTATAGATAGTTATTTCTGTGGGACACCTTGTTAATGAAAAATGTCACTGCAGCAGCTCAACCACCTCCCCCGCCAAAGCTCCATGTTGTGGACGGGCACGAGACGGTTTCAGCAAGGATCCCATTCTGCTGCTCCAGGTACCTCACAGAGCAGGATTGGCTCCCGAAGAGCCGCTCACTGCTCCAGGATCGGTTCAGACAGGCAGGGATTATTGTTCCGGAGCGAGAATGGCAGAATTCGGCCTGAGAAGACAGGACAATCTTTGGAATGTCACACTAAGGCATTATTTGAGACAGTCCGGAAGTGAATATTTCCTGAAACAAAAAGGACTTTGAGAAAGGAACAAACGCTGTCTTAATTTCAGCAAGAATGCCGTTTTCAATTCATCTAATTGTGTTAAACTTCCAATAGGCTAATTGGAGGAGCCCAGCACATTGAAGAGGCTGATATTTAATTAACAAAATCATGCTTCACATAGCGCCAGACAAAGGGTCAATCCTTGAATGAGCAGTTCCCTAGAGGGGAAAAAAAGCATGATTAATGCTGCCGAAATTTCTCATTCATTCCTCTGCTGCTAAATATCACTGATGGGGAAGGACACTGGCTTTTCTTAGCTACTATGCGTGGCGCAGCATTGCCTCTTTTCCTCTGCCATCCTGTTTCTCTGCCTGATTCCTACATCCTCTCTCACCTAAGTTTGGTGCATGTTACTTGAAGCATTTGAAATTCTCTGTATAAAGGAATAAGAGGAATATCCTTCCATTAAGAAGGAAGGAAAACACCTGCAGCGTTGTCTGTGCAGCCTTCTGCCTGCTCAGGGGAGCTTCAGGGTCCTTAGGCCAGGGCACCACTGGGAGGTCCAGCCCTGCGCCAGCGCAACGGCTGTATCCGACCTTAAGGGATTCTAGGTGCCACTAGGGAAGCGGGGTAAACTTCAAAGGGTTCGGATAAATGACTGGAAGTTCAGCTGCCTCCCAGAGAACTGGAATGTCTTTGCTTTAGGATGGAGTCTTGTAAGAGCTGTTTCCCTGTGTTCAGTTCTATTTCAGGGGGTTGCTCAGTAAGAATGAAAGAAGCGGAATCCAGCCCCGTTTGGGCAGCATGTACATGCAAAAGGGAAGCAGTGGGAAGCTGAAGGGAATACTGATGAACAAGGAAAAGGAACTCATTGAAGAAAAGGCATTTCAACAAGCCAAGAGAAACTACTTGGTGAGCATATGCAAGAACACTGGCGGGCACAATTTCACAGGTGGAATTGAGAATAATTTTGAGCTAGTCAAGTTTCTTCCTTACTCTTCAAATCAAGGCAATTTAAAATATAGTTTTATTACTGCTCAACTGAGGTATCATCCAAGAGAATATTGATCTGCCAGTGAGGCTCTTTAAGACTGTTTTTTGTCAGTGGCAAAGCTGCTTTCCATTCCTCCAGGTCTAAAAGCAACGTCTGGGGCTACATTAACGGCAATAGCTGTTAGTCAACAGCCAGGCTCCGCAATCAGCACCAGAGTTGCTTCTGGCTCAGTAGTTTTCATAGCTAACACGGTTCTTGTTATCCTCGAGTGTTTTAAATGAAGATTAGCAACCTGCTGTTATTTAGCATGAGAGTAATTTGGTATCGACAAAGGCCTCAAAGAGAGATTTTGTTTGAATGTATGTGCATGTGTATGCAGAAACTTTAGGATGAACGTTAACAGTTTTACTGTACACAAACACTGCACGCCGCCTTCCCTTTCTGGAATTTCTAGTGCTTCCAGATTTATTCTGTGGACTATGAGCAGGAATTATAAAATATAAAATGTTCTCATTTTAAACAAAATGGCACATTCCCAAATGTGAGGTAGTTTCTCTGTGACTCAATCAGAAGTCGATGCCAGTATGAAGAGATCAAGCACACCCTTTTTTGAAAGAGAAAGGAATGAAGTAACGAAGAAATAAATAGTGGGATGCAAATGGTGAATGCATTGACCTTAGTGTTTTAGCTAATAGTAATAGCATAAAAAAAAGCTGCATTTGCACGCTATCAATCAGTAAGTTAATTAAAAATACTTCTTTGTACACAAAAGTATTTTCTCCTCACTTCTCAACCAAAATAATTTCTTAGTTACTCCGCAAATTTGAAATCAATTCCTTTGAATAATGCCACTTGTTTTTCACCTAACTGTATTTTCATCATGAATGTTTACCAGTCTCAGTCACAGCTAGAGTTTCTGTTGCGCCACTGCAATTTTAGGAAAAGCAGGCTGATGGTACATCCTGGGGAAAACATCTCGAATTTATCAAGGACATGGGCACTGGTTTGCCATTTATGTATTTATGAGTGTACAATCTAATTCAGGATTTATGAAAATTCTTTACCATCCTTTCTGAATCAGCAACTGTACTAGAACTCATTAACAGAACCCCAGTTCAAGCAATATGTCCTTCCTAAAAAGGAAGACTTCTCGAATAGATAAGGAAAAAATCACCAAAATTCTTTTTTTTCCTCTGATGCACTCATATAGTAATTGTAACACAGTTTTTTTATACTTCTCTTGGTATTTCAAATATGAGATATTCTTCAAGGAAGTCTTTTTTTAACAAATTAGATGTGTAAATAGACACAAGTGTGCCAATTATGTGTGAACAGACACAAGTACAGCATGCTGAACTTGATTTAATGCACAATAGAGTCACTAAACTCTAAATTTCTGATGTTGTGCTGATGTTGCTCCTCAACAGCATTTCCTATGAGTACTTCTGAAAACTTCTTTTCAGTCTCTTTCTTGTGCCTTTTTTTTTTTCTATTTATCTACATCTACACAACACTTCACTGCTCCTTAAATATCACAAAGTACCAAGGTTTTTGGTATTGTCTCATTTTTACAGCTGGCAAATTGTTGGTGTTAAAATAATTCTTTTAAAAAGTAGAATGTAAACTTGTAGTGCCTAAGGGCCTCAGCAACGACCAAATCGCCATGATTGCAGAGGAAAAATCTGACCCTTTTAATTATTAGATTTTAAGGTTTTCATTTAAGACTATACCTAATGATTTAAAGGTCAGAACTAGTACAAACTAAAGAGTCAATGAATATGTTTCATATAAATATATGTCTTTTTTACATGGAAGCATTTCAGAAGAAATTATAGCTAGAAAACAGAGAACAAAATGGCAAGCAAAGGATGTTGTTCCTTTCCTTATTAGTTCACACTAAAAGGCCATATTTCATCTTCAGCCCTTATTAATTTCTCTGACGTCAATAATGAGAATACCTATGGAAAGCAATCCTTTCACTTAATGTTTCAGAACAAAGCAGAAATATGTATTTTTAAAAATTGAGTATCTAGATACTGCCCCGGTCAAAGAGAGTAAAAGATGTACTTACGCCTTTTATTTCTACACAGGAAAGCTTTCAAACGAGGATTCACTCAAGTCCTTAAATGGAATGCAAAATAAGGATTTTTCTCTCATCTGCATGTCAGCTTCTGGCTTGATAACATACCAAATGCCAGAGCAAGGCTCTGTGGCCACATAACTCAAAATGATGGGGTTGTCTAAAGGGGCTGGACTGGTTTAAATGTATTCAAAAGATTTTCACTAGTTAAATTTGTACTAGATAATAGACATTTCTCAGCCTTTTTGTGGAAAAGAGTTATCCTAGATTTCCATAGGTACTTTACAATCTTATTTTGCAGATCACCTCTCATCTCCTTTCCCTATCTCAACAGCATAATGCCTTCCAGAATAAAGTCGCCAGGATGTTATCTCTGTTTTCTTCTTGCCCAGATGCTGCCACTAAGCCTTCCATAGCTATTGGCTTTTGTATCATATCTCATGGCTCCCTAAATTGGGGCCCAGAAATCTTGACCAGAAAGATCTTAACACTTTGAAATTGTTTCAAATACTACAGCAATGAAACAGGTCTTCTACAGGTCTTCTGATGGTACCCTGAGCCATCCAGAGCTTTGAGGGGGATTTACCTTGATCCTTTTTTACTGTGTTGTATCCTATAAAGATTGGAAAGGCTTGTAAACTCAAAAGCCAGGTTTAACTATGAGTTAACTATGAGTCACTTTGAGTGAAAGATGTTGCACAAAATTAAGTGAGAGGGAAATAACAAGTGAGATGCAAAAGTGAAACACAGAATACGGAGGCTGCATCATGGACATTCAGGGTTACAGGCAGTAGTCTTATCTATTATGAAACTCTTCATAATGAATTTTGTCATTTATTTGCAAGCAAGATTTGGCTTGCAATGTGTAGGGATATAGCCAAACCTGACTGCTCCACAAGCTAATAATTTCAGTTTTATATTCAGTGTTACAATATTCAGTGCCTCCAACATTTTGCTTCTCTTGCTACTGGCACCAATTAAGAGGTGTGAATGTCACCTAAACCTTTTTATTAGCTTCCAGAAAAGTGCTATTTACCCAGAATTACCTGATAATGAGATAGATAGAGAACTTCCAGCATAGAAGGTCAACGCAAGGAACAAAACTTATGTTTTCCATTCAGATTCCTTAGTTGAAAAGCTCATTCTGGGCCTACTAGGTACAGACTTAGTAGCTTCTGTGTCGCACTGAAAGCATGATGCAACAGCCTCCAATATTTACTACCTCACAAATAGCTTACCAAGGGTCTTTAACATTATTTTCCTTTAAGGGAGAAAGAAGGAGGTATTTGGCAAGTACTCAGAATGACTATAGACTCTGTAATACATTATAAGATGCCCATGACCACTTCCTCTTCCTACTACTAGTGCTGATGGTTGAGCTCTGTTACCCTCAGGTGGACAGTAAATACTGAGGGGAATGGGTCTCAGTGAGATCTGCTGAAGGTAACTAAATGTTATGGTATGTTTGGCTTCTGGAGAACGATTCTACCACTAACTAACTACTGTTTCAGCAGAAAGGAGATTCTTCCATGCTGCTGCACAATAAATGTATTTTCATCTTGGGATAGTATGTGAAGTTTATTTATTTATTTGGCTTTTTCTTCTTGTCCTTCTGTTGCTGTAATAAGCACCATAGAATATAGCATTTGCTGCTGCCTACTCCAGCAGCAGTAAAATGAAAAATAATTTTAACCTTCTCAATATATTTGTCACTCACTAAAAAAAATGTGAGAACAATCAACTTGTCTGTAGAACCGTACACCTTATCAATATAAAACTGTCACAGAACAAGAGAAGAAGAGGAAGAAAAACAAATTGTGCTGTCGTTGCATAAACTAACAACATAAAAATAAATGTACCAAAGAAATACACTCTTTAAAAAGTGAGATTTCTTTGGTAGCCTACAGTTTTCTGTATACATAAGACATACGCCAGTACTAATGGCAGAAACTTGGGTAACAGAGGAGCGATAAGGATAGATTCTTTCGCAAGATGATACACATGTGAACATTAAAAATATATGAAACAATAAAATGCAGGTGTGAATATAAACGAATAACCACCAGATTTATATTGCTATAACTGGGAAAAGGCAAAATTTCTGCCATAAAATATTCTTCCACATTTTGAGTTGCTGAAAGGGATAGCCAATAACCAAGAAATCTATCTGGATTATTTGACTGCTCACTAGAGTCTAGCTATTGCTATATACGCTGCAATTTTTTTGTGAAAATGTTAGACTGCATCAAACAGGAACAGCAGAAAAATGCAGAGAATAGAGATCTGAATACAACAGGTTTAATTCAGCAAGGAGTGAAAAGGGAGGGGAAAAGACTTAAAATGAGAAGAAAAAGGAGTAAATGGCAAAGGAAAAAAGGTATCTAGAGCTCTAATGCTAATGAAGAAAAGACTATTTCAAGAAAAAAGGGAAAAGAGAGATATAATAAGCAAAGAATAAGATTTCTCCCATATGAATGAAAAAAGTTCACATCATGTCTCCTGCTTAAGCAGATAATATGTAATTTTCATAATCATTTACATAATGATCCTACATTTTAGAAGTCCTTGCAAACAAGATATATGACTCATACCAATAGCCTGAATCACCTTTGCTTCTCTGCTTCAGACTGATAGTACCAGAATGCTCCTACAAGACTTCTTATATTATCATGGCAACACTACTCCAAGTGTGGGGAGCTTAGAAGAGATTTTTTTAATTCTTGTATCATCTATTAGAATTAAGAAGTTGCAATACATTTGATGTACAAATACGGAGGTGTGTTTAACATTTCCTGTTTTCATTAATTCATGAAAAGCTACTTTTAAAATGGTGATTTTAAAATGGTTTCTTATTTTCACTTTAAGAATATCTGAGTTATTTCAGTTTTCCAAAAAGCGCCAAAAATTTTTTACAAAAATACCAGTTGTACAACTCACAGTAATCTTTAGTGCTTACTATTCCTATAAGCTCAGGTGCATCCAATTAAAAATTGCTATTTCCATTCTAATGGCTTTCATTTTTTTCCTTTCTTTAGGTGTTATAGCACCCAAGGAAAAATAAAAAAAGGCATGTAGGCATATATATATATGAGAAGCATATTTCTGCAAACATGCATACATATTTTCACACATTGTAATTTATTTTAAAGGATCATTAAGTGCTGCATACTAACTGAATATAAACAGAGAACTAAACTTCAGATTATTAGAGAGGTAACTAAATGAAGCTTGCTGAGGCTATGAACTCTGGACCTGTTCTTCTCTAACACAAGCTCTCAAGAGTCAACTGGGAGCTGCCCTATGCCAATTTAAGGCAATCATTGGCCTCTGCCAATTTATCACAATGGATCCTCACTCTTGTCTTCATTTTTCTCTGTTGTTTTTTTCTTTCAGGTTCTATTTCCAGCTGTCAGCACTTAATTATTGTTGTTTATATTGCAACCTGTCAACATTCTTTCAATATCTTCTATTATTTTCCTAAATCTTAATAGGCAGGTTCTTGTGACAAACTCAAAACAAAAGCCAACAACTCAGAGCCAAACAAACACACAAAAAAAGCCTAGAAGATCCTAGAAACCCTAAATGTGACACATGGGCTCAGCATAATACACATATTAAAAAAAGATCTAGATAAGTGATTTATATCTGGCCAGTTTCTGGCTTCATTGGGATCTGTGCCACTGTATCAGCTGTAGAATTTATGTGCCTTGAACACAGAGAGTTGCAAGGAAGAGTCCTGTATTATAAACATGCTTTTAATATAAGTTGCAGAAAGTAGTCTTGAGTGATTTTTCTGCTTTGGCAAGGTTTAGACTTAAAGATTACTTAGTGGTAAGGTGTTTGAAGAAATAAAAGTGAAAGACAAGTTCCTGATAACATTTCCTCATGCGTCCACCTCTGAACCCAAGAAGTGACCTTGTGTCTCCCATTCTGTAGTTCCCCAGCTGCTAGAATGATCATGAATTCAAAGAGCAGCAATTAGGCCACTCCACGCTCAAATAGAAGAGCATTTTAAATACTCTTTTTCATAAATACTTTGAGGGAAGGTGTCTCATATCTGCAGGCTATTTCTGTGCCTCATTAGGGAAAAAGATGGAGTAAAACTGCAATATCTGTAATCAAGTAATCATGAATCAGCGAAACAGCCTGCATTTGGGTGACAAAAGGCAACATGCATTTTAGGAGAGTGCCAGCTGGGCTTAGACACTTTTATGCTTCAAGACTTATTAGATGCAGCCACAACAGGTCCTCATACAACAATAACTGAAACCCAAATGATTGATGAGTGATGACATTATTTGTCTGGCTTCAATAAGCTTCATCGTTCAAAAAAAAAAAGGTCCTTTCCTACCCTTCATTTCCCTTTCATGGAAAACTACCAGTGCTCTAACTAGGGATGTCAGACACTCACAAATCATAATAACTTTAGCATATCACACTTCAATATCTAGACTTCCCCTCACATTACTAGAAGCAAACCATAACATCACAGAATCACAGAATAACATCTATCAATTTCACTTCACCAAAGGCTTCAGGATCGATATCCATTACTACACGTTTCAGTTTTAGATATCCTCCCTTCCAGGAGCAGCTTTTCAGGCTCAGCAGTGCTTCCTGTCTGTTTCATCCTACCAGTGTTGTATATGAATTTTTAATAATACCTTTCATATCTTATCAATTATTTCGGATTTTCAATGAATAAGGTTTATTTAACAAAGTATTATAATGATTACATTCTTCAATTTCTTTTTTTAAAATATTGTCACATGAAAATAATCAGCAATTAATGAATTCAGGGAGGTTCAGCTAGGTGATCTCTAGAGGCCCTTTCCAACCTTAACCATTTGTGATTCTAGGATTCAAAATAAATTTGCTGTACCTAATGTCCAGAGGTTGTGTATGTGATTTAAGCACACCACATATGCAGTAGGGTCCGTGTTTCTAAAGATGCACACCATAATATATTGTCCAGCTTTAAAAAAAATAAGGAAACAACTTAATAGATCATAAACTTGGCTACATCCTCCTTTGAACAAAGGTCCAGTCATGACCATCTCCTAGAGCTTTACATCTTAAATGTCTTTGTGGTGAAGGCTTCCCATGACTAAGTATTTGATAACCATTACAGCAAGACTTGATTCTGAGGACAAGACATTATTTCCTTAAGAATTATTTTTGGGAAATTATAATAATTATAATTTAGAAAAAAGACTCCCTCGAGCAAAAAAAAAAAAAAAAAGAAAAAAGAAAAAAAGGTCAGGAATAGAGCATATAATCAAGTGCAAGACCAGAGGCAGTGATCCTACATTTCTACTTAGGAATAGCTTCAGTTACCTACTTTAAGCCCATAAGGTGTTGAGGGAAAAGCACTTATTTATTTCCCATCCTCCACTGGAGCACTCATGAAAATTTACTCCCTCTTTCAATCAAGGGTGCTTTGTGACAGGATAAAGGTGCCATGCTAATCAGTATACTGAAATAGATAAAGTCATGGATAGCAGAAGTCTTCTAAGCCTAGATTTTATTTCTAGATCAGCCTCTCTGCTCAGTGGTAAAGCTACCATGGCTTTTTCCAAGCAGCATGTTATGCAATCAGGTGTGAAATTCTCATACTGCTAATGTAGGACAATCAGAATGCATGGAAACCACTGAAAATTTCCATTTAAATTCATTCATCATCTCTTACTTTGAGGGCAAGAAGTGAAACCACACTTTCCATACATACATTCTTTCCTGCACATTAACTGAATCTCAACAGAGAAGGTAACAAAATAACGCATATTGAGACTAGAAACACTGCAGAGCAGGTGGGAGTATTGACACAAATCTGGACAGGGCAAATTGCTTTAACTTACTTTATTCAAGAGAGAATGTAGCTTAAGAAAGACAGCTGAATACAGCCAGAAAGGTTATAATCTGTAACTATGTGCTAGCAAAGTGCCAGCAGATATAAGGAAAAGTATATGTGCTTATTCTTCTCAAGAACAGTCCAATGTGTGGGCCCTCATTCAGAGAGCAGTATTGCCCAAGAGAGAGTGCCACCCAGGGAAGATAAAATAGCTTCATGCATCACCTAGCCAGAGATCACCCTTTGTTTCCTTCTTTCTTTTTTTTCTTTCCCTCTCTTTGAACTCTTTGACTGGTTTGCTGTTTTCTCAGAAGTATTTGTTATTATTCAAAGTCACTCAAGGAGCAAAGAATGAAGTCAATGTTCTTGAACAGCCAACTGCTGTTCACCGACTTGTGATGTATATTCATGAGGAACTGCACCATACATGGTTTTTTTTTCTAGTCCTGGAAGAGATGGGGAGAGCTTGGCATGAAGAATTCAGAACCTCTGTAGTCTTTCATGAAAAGGGATTTACTGCACTGACTTTTTTTGGAAATATCCAAGAGTAATAAGAGATAGAAGTTTCTCTGTGAACCAAGGAATTCCATATTGACCTATTTAAAAATGAGTAAATTAGAGTTAACCTCTATTTTCACTCTGCAAAAGGTGAATTTCACCACCAACAAAATCATGTACAAGTCAGAAAAAAACAATCAACTATACAACTAGGTGTTGTTCCAGTGTTTTTTTCCAACTCTGATGAAAATATATATTGGCCAGTGCCACCAGGCCAATTAAAACTCTGCATTAAGTGGAAAGCAGGAATAGGAAGATGAAGAAAATACACAGATAAAGATATATTTTTTGTTCATGATCTCATTGAGGGTAGCTGGCAAGTCCTGCCCTGGCCTCACAGGTGGTGGCCAGAGAAAAAGGCCGCAGTTGTGGGCAGCAAAGGCAGGGCCGTGCAGTCCTTGCGCTCGCGATAACCTGTCACTAATCGACTGAACGACTTCTAATCAGTCCTGGAGGATTCACAAGCACAGGGAAGGGCTGTTCTTCAACAATACATTGCTGTTGTTTCCCTTCCTCAGAAGCTCCTCTGAGAATTCCCAAATCACCTTCTCTTTATAGACTCCTTTCTTGTAATCTTCCATAACACTTGATGAGTCCCCAAGAAAGCATCTCAGTTTCCTCTTGGGCTTCTCTTCTATATCCCAGAATGTTTTTCCCCTAATGTCCCGCTTCTGCTGTTTCTTTACCTTACATTGTCCCACTTGAAGAAGCCAGCCAATATCTTTCTTGATTATTACCTATTACACTATCACATATAAAATGCATGAGAATACAATTACTTCCATGCACATTGTGTGTGTACATTGCAGGATTGAGGCCAAAAAGCACAAGCATCTAGTTGTCAATAGAGAGGCATAAACATTTCTCTAAATGGTAATTCTATCTCCAATCCGTGTTCTCTCTGTTTCAAAGTAACACATTTAAAAAAAGCGAATATTGCACTAAAATCTTCATGCTTGTTATTGCAGTGGGTTCTTAGAACTATCATTTGAAAGTCAACTGCTGAAATCCAGGACTGAAAGCTGTCATCTGCTGCCTGCCTCCAAGCTGCCAGTAGATTTTTATTTCTATTGCTATAGAAACAGAGGTTGGAATAACTCAGGGGGAAAAAAAAGAACAGAAAAAGACACCGAGAGTATCAGGAAAGAGTAGCATGTGACATTCCCAGTGGTTCTGATCTCCTAGTTTTCACAGTTGTGAAGAATCCATAGAATATGACAGATTCCTTCTGGCCTATGCACCTGTCTTCCCAAGGAAATGAAGTATGTGGGGGCACTATGAATATCTGAGTTTTGTCTATAAGTATCTGGGTTTTGCCTCACCTTGGAAGCAGGACAGAGCTGGAGAACACACAGAGCTGGAATCTTGGAACTGCTCACAAGCTCCACAGCTTAATAATGACCTCAGACCCTGCCTAAAGAGCTCCCATCCTGCAACCTGGAAACGTGTTAAACCGACTAGCTGCATTTCCTATCTCAAGCATAAAGCATTTGTGAATTACCGAAAAAAACTCCAAACTCTACAATGTTGTTACATATCTTCTCATAAACTTTCTATTATAGTATTGTAATGTAATAATGTAAGGAATGGTATCTAAACCTTATCCAGTTTTCAGAAAAACAAGTTTAGTAGCCACCTCCAGATTCTGGCAGGTTCTGAAACATTCATGTAACAGCTCTTATTATACCTTGAAGTTATGGAAAACAATCTTAGTTTCTATAATCATTTCTTGGCTTCCTTCCATACCATTTTACTCTCTGCTATTTTGAAAATTGATTCATCTACTTATAAATGGCAAAACTAACTAAGAAAGTGCTTCCAACTTTTCCAAGTTTCTAAAAGCTCACAGATTTTTCTGAAAGTTTTTTCCAGGTATTGTTCATGATTTTGAGCACCCGTTTGGTTTTGACATTTAGCACAAAGGAACACTACAATTTAATTACTTATTTGAATCTGCTACCAATGACAGTTTAGTTAGCTGGTTTATTTATGGGCTCTTTACAAACACAGTACTTAATGGTCTCTAATAGTCTCTTGCTATTGATTTCTAAGGCTGTCTATCTATTATAGCTCCATGTGTGGTGTTTCACAAATATACATCCTGTGTTTTTTACTGTTTTTGTTTTGTTTTGTTTTTTCCTTCCTTTTCTTTACTGAGTTTTTATTTCACCCTCTTGCAGTAGCTGTTGATGAAATTTTGTACTTCAGTGAGAGTTTTTTAGGTGTTTGTAAGCTTGTTTATTATTTCTGGGTTGCTGGAAAGTGTGTGGATTTCCAAAGGCCTAGTAAACCCAGCAGCTTATATTAATTTCTCTCCACATCCAACCTAATGGTCCTACAATTCTGGCCGTCACTTTTCCACTAAGCTTCTAGGGCCAGCTAAATGAAGTACCAATTAGAGGAAGGATCTTCCTTGGCAAGGCCTGCTAGAGTCAATTCAACACGCCACATACTAGCAGAGAGACTGCCCCATGGAGTGGTCCTACTAGAAACTGACAACTGTTTATATCCTGCGCTTTTCACAAAATGTGTCTAATTTTGTTAGCATGAGCACCATGTATCCCATAGAATTTTATTCCCCAGAAGCACCATATGAGTGAAGCTTTGCCTGAATAAATAATTGCAAACATGACTCTGTGGTGCAAGCATCATCATGCTTTACTTTGTCTTTAGAAGCTGCTGAAGTATGAATGACTTGCACTCCTCGGAGAATTGCACGCAGGGAGCTCCTGCTTGACAGAGCCCGGTGCCGCAGCAGCTGTTCTCTGGCGGGACTCGCTGAGAGCGGCGCTGACAGGGCTCTCATTAGCGCTCTGTCTCCAAAGAAACACGCAAAGCAATCTCAGCATCTTCTAAGATT
>JAUBOD010000290.1:5209148-5228342 GCA_032353885.1 Nothura maculosa
AGGACTCTTGCAGACTGCACTGGAAGTCCCTACTTGTGGATTATTTGAATTGTCTGTATTGCTTGCAGGAAAGCACATGTACAAACCCTTATGGCAGGCCTCAAAGCTTGGCATCTTAGTTCAGGGATTCGTTCTGCATTGGAGTGAACTTTCTCAAGCCTTCACTTCTTTTGTGCCTTCACCTTTGGATTCACTGTTTTTGCATACTTTACTGTGCAGTTGTGCAACATGCAGCAATCCATAACACTATGACAATACTATGGCTTTGAGTTGCTCATCATTTTTGGAAGCAGATGCAGTATCAGCATGAGAATACTTCTGTGTTCTGGTTAGGGGGAGTAGAGAAAAGGCAGTAGCGGGGGTGGTCTCTGCATTTTGTCTGTGCCCAAGCTCTGCTCCTGGCAGTCTATATCAGTCCTTCAGGAAGCTCAATTAGTAGTCTATTGAGATGCTGACTTCATATCCAGTCTGCAGTTCCTGAAGGCCTCAAAGAGATCCCAGCAAAGGGCCTTCCTGATTTCATGGGGAAAAAAAGTGTGTATCAGACTAAATAGATTGTTTGGCCTATCTGCTAAATGCTGAGTGAGTAGAAGAGGTGTAAGTAAGAGAGGTGAATCATCATAGGAGTATGTCAAGCTGGCCAGGGACTGTGTGTCAGTTAGTGTTGTAGCTAACCCCTAGACTTTGCTCCTTGACAATCTAATAACCACCATGGGGATGTTTTGGGAAAGTTTCAGACTAGCTCTGGGCGGACCTATATTCATTCCATTAGCAGCTGGTGTTTACTACGTGTCCTTGTGACACATCGTAGTTTAGCTTTATCTGAAAGTAACAGTTGAAACGCTCCATTAAGTGACGATGATAGATCTGCTTTAAAGTGTGCTCATGTTGCAAGCTAAGGTGGATGCATCTGTAGTGAACTACTTCATGGACAAAGCCCTTTTCCTCCACAGGTCCAAATCCAGCATATTTTATGCGTTTATTTTGTGGTTTATACAAACAAGTTTCAGTTGTCCATCAGCTTGTTCCTAATTGAATATCTGATTTACAGATTTTTAATACTACTCTTTCGGATTTGGTGTTAATTGCAGAAGGCAGGCTTATTGCATGATATTAAGTAGATAACTGTTAATATACACCCAACATTTGACTTTAATAAGTTCTTATGCTTTATGATGGAGACTAGCATGCCAGCGCACCAAATAAACTTGGCAGTAGCCATATTCAGAATTGCCATAGCAGTAGGCAAGTACTTCTCCATCTAGCTCTGCTCAGCGAGTTTGGAAACTAGAAAATGCATTTGTAGTAACAGCACCTTAGGAACCTGTCCACCAAGGTTCAGGTTCCCCGTGAGATATGTGACCTGTCTTAGCAGTTAGTAATATCTATTAAATTTCTGTTCAGAATATTCGCTGCTGAAGTTAAAAGACATCTTTGACCCGTATTTTCAGTTTTATACAGCTGCAATAAAACCTCAAGTTCTTGTTTAGCTAGTAAAACTCTCATCCCCAAAGAGATTTGGACAGAGGTCATGAGCTACTGAATAGATGGAAATATAATGAGCACACCAAAGTCTCTGCCTCATATATTTAAATTTTACAGAAATTGAATTCAGTTACATTCCCAATGAAATCTGATGTATTACCTGATGTATTTTTTTCTCAGGTACAACTACTAAGCTTACCTTCTAGCTCACAAGATTTCAGACTTGTGATATACAGAATAGATTTACTTGATTTGTGTTTACACTTCTATTGTAAGCTGTGATAATTTTTAAAACAGCTTCAATCTGTTGAAAAACAAGCTAATCATGAATAAAAAGATAATAGTTCTACAAAAGTCACATACACAATAAAATACAAATGGAGCAATATTTCTGCTTTCTCATTTTATAAAGTCAGCTGGAGCAGGGGAAAGAAGTTTTTATCACAGAAAGCTGCATGATTTTATAATTTTGATTTTAATAATTCTTGAAGATAGACTATGGAACAAAGAGATACATATAAAATTGTTTTTAAATGACAAATAGAAATGGATTGTTTAACACCAGTTAACACTCTCAAGCAGTATGTATCTTCTGTTATCCAAGACTGCTGGATTGCAAAATAAATAGACATTTTTATTTTTTAATGAAGAAAAATCTTTCTTCATAGAAGCAAAACAGAAAATAACCTTCTTACGTGATGATATGTTTTATGCTAACAGGAATTTTAGAGATTTCCCCTGCAAATTTCTTCCTGGTATTTGTCCCTCCCATATGGCACAGATGAAGAGTCATAGCTCTTTAGAAACCATTTTGTAATTCATTAATGTTACTTGTTTTGTTTTTCTTTATTCCACTTAACTATATCTGCAGGAAGCAAAAAAAAAAAAAAAAAATTATTTATTTAAAAACAATTCAGCAGTTTGAAAGCTGTCTAGATGGAACTGAAATTTTGTAAAGGTTTTGTGCTTCTAAATAGAATAAAATCTTACAGGTTTTCCGGTCAGTGTTTTCAGTGGCATATATATATATTTGACCAAAATAAATAGAAGATAAATTAATAGAATAGAATAATAGAAGTGTAAAATAAATAACAGAACAAGAGTACAAGTAAGTGGAGTATGAATATGAATGTACTTCGTTCTACCCTGCACTGAGAGAGACTTCCTTACTTTGTGACATGGGGGCACATGATGCTGTTGATTTTCTTTTGGATATAAGACTCCATTAGGTCTCTTCTGTAGATATATGTTGTTTGTTTCTTTAGAAAAAAAACTTCCAACTTTTATTACAGCAGAGGTAGCAAGCATAAGGAACTATTTGTGGGACTATAAGTCTGCCATACACAAACTCTCATTGAAAGGAACAGAATAAAAATGAAATTAATTCTTTCCTGGAAAGCTTTCTCTTCTATGATATGCAAACCTAAAGGTATATGAAAACTTAATTCTCAGTTCTGCTTTTCATCCATTTTTTAAAAATTCTTATGCAATACTTGGCTGAAACTTTGCTTGAATTACAAAAGCATGCGTTATTTGCTTAAGCTTTCTTACACTCATTTCCATCTTTGGTTTTACAAGCAGAAGGCCTAAAATGAAAGTTTAATTTGATTCTGGAACATGAGTGGGTAACTTCGTGACCACGGCAATGTGTCAGTATGGCCAGGTTTATTATAGAAGCTGTAGTGAGTCCTATAGACCACACGCATGGAGTAAATATGTTATATGTCTAGCCAGGCACATCAAGCTGCATGCACCACATCAGTCTTGGTAAAAAGTTAGATTATCTCAGTTTCATATGCTCCTATCCTACCCTGAAGATGACCAGATTTGGAAATTTTGTGGTTATGTAGAAACTGCGTAGTCTTCCACATTTTATAGGACTGCAGACAGGATGTAGAATATTGATTATGGAGTGGAATTGTCTGAATATCATCGTGAAATAGGAGGACCAGTGTCAGTTCCTCGAAGGCACTGAATATGCCCCGTTGCATTGAGAGACTCAGTAATCAATAACTTTCAATATGCAGTTTATAGCATTCAGTATTAGTGGAGATTGAAGTCTATTGAAAATGTCACCAATTATCTATACAAAGGGTAAATCTTCCAGGAATTAAATCAGAAAACACATTAGTTTGTCAACATTTGTAACAGTTATAAATTCTGATAATATTTTCCTATAGATCAGTGATATCTGAAAGGAGTTAAAAATTATGTGACTCAAGGAATAAAAACAGGATATAGAAGAATAGTTAAAATATAAGATACAGCTGAAATTTATAAAATAAATTACAGTAGAATTGTCCTGATAAAATGCAAATACTTACTCATGTAATCTGCTTTAATTGTGTTGGACTCATTACAAGACCAGATTTCATTTTTTATAATGCAAATGCAAAGAATTATAAACCATATTTTATACAGGGATAAAAATATGTCATAGTTGAGAGACTCATTGAAGGTCACACAAATATTTTTTATGGAAATTATGTGTGAAAGTCAAGTCTGCCTCCAACCTTTTGTTATTTTTGTCCGTTTACTCTTTCGTGGTCACAGTCTTAAGAACAAGTTGTCTAGCTAAGAAGTCTGAAGAAACTGCTTTATACACTTAATAACATGATTTAGAAAAAATGCTGCTTTAATAAAATATCTTTCTGCTAGACCTAAACCAAAGTGTAAGAGAAATTTGTGGGTCAGGTAACATGAAGAACGTATTCAACTGTAAGAGGTAAGTTCAATGTGTTGTCATATATGATGGAATAGCCATAACATCCACATTCTGAGAAACTATAAAATTTACATATCTTCTCAAATCTTTTCAAGTTAACAGTAATGATTAGATGGTATATTTCATAAATTAGATGGTATATTTCATAAATTGACTCCCACAGGAAGGCTTAAGAGACTGGCCACAGTACTTCTCCTTCAGTGGTGCAGTTCTTTGCATTATAACATAAGCTAGATGGTGGTAGAGGTGGGGACACAAGAGGAGAGATATGTTGGATAGCACAGATGTCATTATCACCATAAATGCCAAGAAAAACTTTCAGCATAGATTGAATGAGAGAACATGAGAAATATTATGTGAGGGAAAACCACCAGAGTTTGTTTTATAACAACTGAGGGAGCTAAAAGTTCTCGTGGTAAAAGTTCTTCCTCATAAAAACTGTAGTTGAAAATCTGTTATAATGGAAATGGTTCAGTATGACTTCAGCTCTTTCCCTCAGAATGGCAAAGAAACAGTGTAACTTATAGGTGGATGTCTTCAGTAAAAAATTGTGTCAGTTAAAGGAATGAACATTTTTTTAATCTGTGTATATTTCTCATGCTCTTGTTTTAAGAGGTACCACCGAAATTATGGATTTTCCTATGGTTTGTCTTTGAGGACTCCTGTTATAACATTTCCCATATTTAAATTTTAAAAACCCCAAAACTTAATTGGTACTTGAATCTGGGACACCACTGTGATAGTGTAAAGTATTAGATAAATTGTCTTTTTCCTTGGCTCTATAATTATAGAAGAGGAAAAATACAAAAATACAAAACCCTGATTTTCTTAAACTGAAAATAAAAAAATGGATCATCTTCTCTGTTAAGTGAAGATTCTTCTATTAGCGTGTCACGGATGGATTTCCCCTAATGGAACACTGAAATAAAAAATTGGACTTTTTCCTCTTAGAAATAAAAGTGTGGCAAAGAATTTACCATCTGCAAAGCAGCTACTCAGAGAAAGTGTTTTCTCTACCTTCCCTGTATAGAGATGCTTCAATATCTGGAGAATAAATCACAGCGAGTTGACCTAACTCGCACAAAAACGATATCTTTATTTGGATCTCTGCAATGCAGTTTCCTCTTTACTATGGTCATGTTCTCTTCCAGAATTGATATAACCTTTTCTAAATAGAGACTCCATTATTTAGTGGTTTTATAGGTAAAGGCCACTTAAAAGATTTTTTAAATTAATTCTTTCCAACCCACAAAGTAATTTTGCCATATATCTGTTCATGACTGGGTCGTGATCTCAAGCAGTGAAAGTCAGGATGTCCTGCACTGGAGAAAAGGCACCGTGTGCTGAAAGCTTCAAATACTGGTGCATGCGTACGGTGGAAGCAGTGCATGTAGCTTGGTGCCTCCCCGGGGAGTTAAGAGTGGGTGCTTTTAAATGGAGTCATTATCACCTTGTAGATTTTGTAGTTTTCTCAAAGTGTGTTGTATAGAAGCCATCTATTTGATCTCTGTTATTTTCCCTACTTTCATCAAATGTTATTAAAAAGTGGATGCTGGATGGACTGTGCTAATTATCAATACAAGTATTTTAATTTCCATAAGGAATTCTTATCTTTCACTTCTTTCTTTTTATGATATTGGCTCTTTTTATATAATCATGGTATGGCTACAACCATCTTTAAAATTTTGTTAAAGGGGAATAGGGAATTTCTCTACTGCAATTAGTTTGTCACTTCTTCTACAAACTAGAATAAAATTTTTTTTCCAGTTTTGCCATGTAACTCAGGTGCTGTTTTGTATGTTTTCCCTTACTTTGAAGAGCAGTAAATAGAGGCCCTCATTTGAAAGTAAGTGTACATTTGGGCTAGTATTGTGCTTGAAAATTACCAGCAGAAAATATAGCACAGACTTTAATACAAAACTTCTGGGAAGACTGAGAGCTGGTTAAGGATCCCATCCTTTCGCTGATTACATTGTTTACAGCCATATATGACAGACATATATAACATATGCATACAGACAGACCTCTAGTGCATTCCTCTCGCTTATCACCCAAACTCCCAGATTAAAAGTCTGTGGCTCATTAAACGTGAAGGGAGGAGTATATTGCCTCGGAAATATTACAGTCTGACAGGATTGCCTTGTCCCAGAGCGGAGACTTATCTGTAAAACCTGCACACAATTACTTTTTAATGATTTTATCCTGGCTCATTAGGAGAGCAGCTACCACTGAGACTTAAGAGTAATCATGCAGCTGTACTAGGCATACAGCTACCGTGCTTCTTGGAGAGGCACATCAGCATTTACCAGGCTGGCTTGAAAGCCTAGGAATTGTAAATGAGATAGAAAAAAGGTAATGTAAAGCTTGCAAAACATGTCCATGATATGGTGTGTTATAGCAACAGCAAGGGTTTTCCTGCTTGACTGTGGAATTTTAATGCCATTCTCTTTGTATAAAAACTTACTGAATACATTTGTTGAACACTGCTTGGAACTACCTTTTTTTAAAAAAATATAATCTTGAATTTTATGAGTAGTTGTAAGCCTGTGCTCACTTTAAAAAGGGAATATATCTAGATTCTCTTTATGTTTATATTTTAACCTGTTTGGAAGATAAAACAAGTTACGTTTTTCCATTCGGTCACAAAGTTGTTGACCAGACAGGGTTGGCCTGACCAAAAAGCAAACCCATGGAATTTCTGGTGGGATGAGGCAATTGCATGTACAGATCACTTAAAGTGGCTGGTTTCAATTAATTCCCTTTCTGATGCATAAGGAGGCGAAGTCTTTGTTTTGCTAACTGCCCCCTAGCTCGTGTGGACCCTTATATTTGCTCACTGTCTGAACAGCTGCTGCATTTTGAGGTGCACTGCAACATCTCTAACTGCAACTGAAGGAGGGTTCAGAATTTTGTCCTTCTAAGAGAGAATTTCATCCACAGGCGTGGATTTCTAAGAGAGAATTTCATCCACATACATGCACAGCTCCTCAAGTAGGGAGAAAGCAAATGAAGGATGTTGCCCAAGTTCTTCCATAGGATGTTGCCCAATCTAAGACCATACTGTCCAAATAAATCAAGAGGCTAACTTCTTTTATGGTACTGAATTTGAGCCTTGGGAGAAACAGGAGTGTCTTATAAATGACTTAGGAAAGTTTTTTTCTTGGAATTAAAACAACAAACCTTGAGCACTGTGAAACCCAAGAGAAGAAATGCAAGAATTACAGTATATGAGCACTGTCTACATTTTTCTTTAAAGGACTCACACTTTAAAACAAAATTCTATGAGCAAATCAATGCAATTGAAGATGTAGCTTTTACTTATAGCTACAATGTTAGACACTACCTATTTGTTCTTGTAGAAGATACTAACGAAAGACTGAAGGATAGTGAAGTTTGGGAGGGGTTTATTCATTGAGGGCAAAATGAGTCTAATGAAATATGTTTTACATGTTATTTGATATGTAAAACAATATGCATTTTTTTTCCTTTTTTTGGTATGTTTAGCTCCCTGCTGGTAATCATTTTAAAGAAAAAGGGTGTTTGGTCTCCTTCTGCAAGAAAAACTTTATTGGTAGCACTCTGTTTGCTCTGATTTAAAGTTTGATCAATCAAAGTAAGTCACAGGACACCCTTCTCAAATTTCTTCAAGTACGATTATCATTTAAGAAAGTAGTTGATAGTGAGTAAATGGATGCACCTTCATTGTTTGTTTGTTCTGCTAGTGACCAATTCTTATATTTTTTTCAGAGGAACATCTTAAAGACTTGTAATATTTGAGTAGGTCTTTTGTTAGCTTAATTTGAATGTTTAATGTGTTATACTGAATGCTATAGAATGTTTCTTTTTAGATGCGTATTAGTAGTACATTTAGTGGAGATAATTGTAGTTCTCTCCCAAATGTGCATGCAACTTATGAAGTTAAAGAGGCATGGACATTAAAAGAACAATAACCCATTTTTTTTTTTAAATATTGTCCCCTACTGTTCAAGGTCTTATACATAGCACGAAGATTTTTTAAGGAGCTTGTGCTTTTTGAGTTGAAAATCGTGCTTAAAATTAAAGCCTGTTAATTGGAAAGCTGTACTCCCAGCAGTGCCACTGTTCAGACTACTTATAGACCTTTTATTCTAAAGTAGGCATAAAGGTTATAACTTATTTTTTTCAGTTGGAGTGGTTTCACCACAGGCATCGTACAGCTCCTGACTGAGATGGCTACTAAGTAAGTCTGTGAAGTTGGTCAGAACACTTGATGGCAGAAAAGTTACTGCATTCGTGATGAACATCTCTCCAGAGTGGAATAGCAGTCTCACGTAAGAGTTCCAGGACTTTTCTTTTAAAGTTATATGTTGGGAATGTAATGTTGTGTAGCTTAGTATGCTAGTATGTGGTAACTAAGGTATTCTTATGGCCCTTATCCTCCAATCCTTCTAAACGCAACTTTTTCTAAAATGCACCCCAATCTGTTCCTGGATTTTTTCTACTTATCTTCATGCTGGGCTCTTGTTTCCTGTACGTCTTTCATGGGCTTTCTTGAAGATCACATCTTGAAAGTCATGATTATAAAGAGCAGTGCAGGTGAAAACATTTTCTTCGAGTAGTTGTGTCCATTTTGATCAGATCAAAGAACAGAGACCAAATAGTCCGTAGACTCCTAGGACAAGGATTGAGTTGAGGCAGTAACAGAACCACCAGAGCTGGAGGAACCATGGCACAAAGGTGTGGGAGAGAAGCTTGCCCAGCACCTATACCTCTTCTCATAAAAGAGAGTACAAACACAGCTTCCACAAAACGACCATTACAGAAAATAGCCTGTTAAACACGTGGATGTTACCAGAAAGAACCCAACTTATCTATGTTTATGCGAGGGAATTGGCATAATTTCTTCTGGATGCTAAGTAAAACAAACTGGATGTTATGATCAACTGCAGACTGATATCAGAAAAATGTAATTCCCCAAAACAGAAGGATGCAGAGACACAGGCTTTTCAGTGCTTCAGAAAGAACTGGAGAAAGTATTCCAAGTGTTATAAAACGTGAATTTATCCTAATAAGTTTATCTAGGCAAAAGCTACAGTCCCTTTTCCAGTGTGCCTTTCATGAAACTGCTATAAAAATAGCTTTTCAACTAAGGAATTTAAGCACACAAATGAAAGAATCTTTTTGAATGTTTGTTCTATGTGAACAGATATAAAGGAAATATTTGCTACACCAAGAATGGAGAAAAAATAGTTCCACTAGTGAAGGCAAAACAAGGAAAGAGTATTTTAATAAAATTAAGGAGTAATTAGGAAAAGTTGACATAAAAAACATTTGGAAACACAAAGTATTATCAATACTTTCTTAGTATTATCACTTCTTCAAAGAGATGATAATAAATCAAAACATTTTCACAGTTTAGCAATATTTTAATTGACAGGTTTATGCTAACCATAAAGTGAGATGAAGGATAAACAGAAGAGCTATACAGAATAGCAGAATATTATTGATTGATTGATATTACAAAAAGAAGTCATTGAGAACTGGATGTTAAAATATCTGACATCTCCAGAAGCAACAAATAGAAAGATTAAATAAAATCTCTAGAAGCTAGAAGGGAAGAGCAAATTTTCACTGAAATGATACAAAAAAAAATCTGAGTGTGTTAAAAATCAGTGTATCAAATAAAAAAGTGATGAAATTGCTGATGTGAAAAGTGAGAGACTGAATCTTTGCAAGAATGGGAAATGCATGTTCCAGAGAAATATATATAAAAAGCAGACACACTTAGATATAGTTACCACGTGACTTTTTTTTTTTTGATCTGAAAATAAATAGTACCCTTCAGATTTCATAGGTTTGAAGTACTTTATATCTTCATTGCATTTTGCCATGGTGCATTTACTTGTATTAAAATAACAAGCTGCAGTTAAAGTAAGTGAAAGTATTGAGTTGGTATTCAATAGGTTGATGTCCAATGAGAGTGTATCTTTGCTGTTCCCTGTGACCATTGACTTAAAAGAAAAAAATGGTTTTAATGTGCTGTGACCTTATTTTTAACTTGAATGTTGTGAGTAGCCTTGAAAGGACTCAGGTTCAGATATATCTGTTAAAATAGTGTGGTCAAGCTGGTATATGTTGAATGGGAAATACAGCTTTGTGTTTGGAGTCAAATACTTTCCTACATGGAAAGAGATACAGAAATACCTTGCCCTCTAGTGGTTGGATATCTGGGAGGCAGACATAAATCTTGGTTTTGCTGTGTAGTTCAGATTTGCTTCTGGTTTGCATAGTTCAATGGGTTTTTTTAAATTTGATTTTGTTTTGTTTTGTGGGTTTTTTTGTCACTAACCTTTTCCTTAGTTGGAGATATGCAAAGAAGAAAGACAACCACCACTTCACTTTTAATATTTGAACTCATTTTTTATTGGAGACAAAAAAATATTGATAATGTACTTGAAAGAAAATGGAAATGAACTTTTCCAAAAAGTTGCAGCTGGTTACATTTAGCAACTATTTGAATAATAGGAATAGCTATATCTGCATATCTTAATATAATGTGCAGCAGTTTAACTTCTCAATTTTTTTTATTCTGAAAAGGCAGAATACAGACATAATTTCATAGATAGCATAATCCACTTTCCAATTAGTAAGGAAAACCCAATTCTGCTAGATGTAAATCTATCATCTTCCTTTTAAAACTAAATTACTTAATAAATAAAATAATGCAGCATTAATGGAAAGCTATTTCAAGAAGGCTAGTTCTGCATTTATGGAAATAATTCATCTTCTTCATTTCCAGTGTGTGCATATCAGGACAGTAATTGTGACCATTGACGCTCATTTCTACTCATTTCTCTATTGCAATCCATTGACTTTTGAGATGGTTATTCCGCCTTGGTCTAGCTTAAGTGGAGAATTAGGGCATGTCACACATATCTCAAACAGAACACTAGGTATTGAAATAAACGTAAGATTTGAATAGCATAGCTAATCACATTCTAAAAAGCAGAGAATTAATAATCTTGTCTGTAAATTGTCTGCTTATTCAAATAAATAGTCCATTACCATGGACAGTTGTTAAAGTGTATGTTAAATAGAGTATTTAGCTCTTGTCAGAAAAACATATTCACTTTTTCTTTCTGCTACAAGATGAGCTATTCCTCCAGAACGTTACCCCTGGCAGTTTCTGAACAAGCCATAAGGGTCAGCATTCAAGTTTGTTTTATCCATCCTGTTGTGGTAGACAATCTGTTAGTTTATTTTTATAAAGGCTGCATAATTGTTATTTCCTTGGCGAAGTCTTATTTTCCTTACTTACAAGATTTTGTTCCATAAACTTTATTGGAACTACTCTGATTAAAGCAGATTTTTCCGTGTTTAATTGGAAGTCACCTAAGCTTTATATCTGCCATTATTTTACAAAGGTTGCAAGAAGATAGAAGGATTACAGGGGCTT
Organism: Nothura maculosa; assembly: GCA_032353885.1. Lineage (NCBI taxonomy): Eukaryota > Metazoa > Chordata > Aves > Tinamiformes > Tinamidae > Nothura > Nothura maculosa. The sequence continues at coordinate 5,220,794 of JAUBOD010000290.1, forward strand.
TGTTAGTTGTTTCATTTTTTTTGTTTTGCTTCTCCAGCATATGCATCTTTTGGTTTACTAAAAACGAAGTCAAACATCACATTTTAATATATATTTTTATTAGCTCATGCAAGTAAGTTGTACACTGTACACTTATTTTTTTCATATTAGAGCTAGCCATTGCAGTCAGTTACTGCTATGTAAATAAAAGTCAATTTAATGACAACTAATAAAGTTTAATCAAAATCTCTGACACATTATAGCAAATTTAATGGTAAATGTTAAAAGTTTCATGTTATTGGAATGCCAATGATTTTTATTGTACGGTAAAAAACCTTAACCTTTTACTTCCATATTTTTCACTTACAGTTGCTTTTTCTTTTCTTATTTCTCTACTAGCTAAGTAAATAATAACTTTATTGAGTATTGCCTACTCAATAAATTTTACTCATTGGTAAAGTTCATGTAACCAGTAATATCAAGCCTCAACAAATTGGGTTATTTTCATTAGATTGTATGAAATTTGATGGGATATTGCAATTTACAGTTTCATAGTAAATAATTCAAGACAGAAGGTTCAAAAGACTTAAATAATGTACAATCTGAAAATAGTGTAATAGCCAAAGTGTAATGGAAAAAATAAAATAGTGTTGTGTATCTTGAATTCTTAAGGAGAGTGTACTTAAGAAATGAAAGTCCGTTATCAAACTGTATGTGTTATCCCCTTAACAACAGCCTTTGTTTTATAAATGATAGTAAAGTCTAATAAACCAAATTATTATTGTATATCTTGGTGGAGTTTTGCTTTTTAGAATATGTTTTAGAGATATATTACATGTATTACTTTATATATATGTCATATTATCTGATTACTGAATGAGAATTTATAATTTATAATTAATCCCATTTAAGTCATAAAATATCTATGTAAGAAATGCAACACTGATAATGTACTCTATACTTTCATTGCCATTGAGTCTTGCATAATCTATGTGGAACTCCAAAAATTTTAAAGAAAAATAATGCATAAATGCAATTCTCAAGTATAAACATTTAAAACAAGCTTATAAGAAAATCCTTGTTTGTGTAGGTGGCAAATGATACATAGCACCATCAAATAAATTCAATGGAATTTTAAGAATGCAGAATTTTGCACAATATCACATATAGCATGTGTATCTGTAAAGCAAGTTCTGTTTTAGAAATTAAGCAACCTGTGAATCATGGAATTAAGTATCTTCCTGTATAACAAAGCATATTTTTCACATAAGAAAATGTAGGTTTTTCTCTGCAGACTCTTTAGAGATGCTTTAGCTGCAAGCAAGAGTTGAAGTTCTGACTTCCATATTGCTAATAATTCTGTCCTCTATGGATGACTGGCCTTTTCCTAGCATGACAAATTATATTGCTGTGGCTTATATTCGGAAACTTAGGAGGTTTTGGAAAAATCACGGTAACTAACATAGTTCTCATGAATGATACAACAAAACTTAAACTAAGAGCTAAAAAAGTTTTGCATTTTAAAGTCCAGATTTCTGAGAGCTTCTGCTCATGACTTGTCACTCATGAATTCTCAGTCCCGCATTTCCCATTACACTGTGTAGAAAACTTATGTGCCTACATCAAGACTGAGTTCCACTATATGATCTAGTCCATAAGAGATTTATGCAAAAATATCAAACTTCTTAAAACCTAGTGTTCAAGCCTCTACATGTATTTGTTCTGTATCTGAAATGAAAATGGACTAAGAAGCTTTGTATTAATGAGGAAGTGCATGTCCTTACATTCTCACAGAGCCTAGCAAACAGAGACGTGCACAAGAGCCTCTTTGGAGGTTGAAGTTGAAACCCTGTTATGCCCAGGAGTTGTGAATTATTGCAGTTTTCGTCAAAAAGCCACAGTTCAGCACTCTGCTAGGCAAGAGATCCCCTGAGGCTTGTAAAGCAGGATTTGATGTTGCGGTGAATCCCACGGAGGATTAATGATTGTACTGTGTCACTGTCAGTCTCTGACTTGATGGAGAATGTCTTGATAAGTGTTGCGATACAGTCATCAAGTCAGTTGGCATTATGGTGAGTGGATGTGTTGCCAAAGAGAATAAAATCAAAAGTATAAGGGTTTTGTATATGCCTACATCCATAGTTAGTTTTGATTGTCCTCTGAGTAATTTACACTGCTTCTTTTGTTTTGTAGTGAGTGTACTTTCAGCACTGTTATAGATTTTTTCTTTCTGCAGAGATGAGGGAATACCACCTCTGTATGTAATCTCAAAATAGAATATGTAGTATTGAATAATTGCCTTGAACCAAAGGTAGAAGTCCAAATTTGGTGTTTGTATCTATAGATCAAAATGTTTGCCATTTGCATAAAATTGATGTTTATGACTTGTGTCACAAGAGTGGAAGACAACAGACAATGGGAGATTGCAAGAAGCCTAGAGAGCACTTGAAAACATTATAGGAAACTGAAGTGCAAATACAATTTCATGTTACTATAATCTTTTAATATCTCTTCTCTAGGTTTGCACTGCACTGTAAAATGAGAACCTTTTAAACAAATGCCTGTTCGACAATTGATTTTTTTTAAGGTATCATGCCAAGAATGTGTAGAAATATCCACTGTAATTGACAAAATTATCTTCCCAAAGTGTATTTAGTTGTTTTCATATAATAACAAAGCTTCCATGTAAACAAGTTAAGCTTGGAAAAGTCTTCAATGATCTCAAGTATAAACAGAGCTATTGCTGACTGTGTTAGAAAAGAGAAGGGCATTTTTCATGTGAAAAATTGGCAAGTAAATAACAATAAGACTAACTATAGAATAGCTGTATTAAAAAAATGCAGTAGATAGATAAAAAGCACATATATATAATATATATATACACATGTATACACAAAAGGCTGTCTAAGATTATTATACCATTTTTAAAAAAAAATTGTTCTCAATAGGAATTTCAAAAGCCTGACTCATCAATACTCACTCTGTTGTGAGTGTAGGGAGTAAAATCTAAGGTTGAATCCTTTTGTGAGCAGGAGTCGTTCAGAAATAAGAGTTCTCAGATCAGAACTACTTCTCTTTACAAGACTAATTGACACCTATTAGAGTCTTCTGTTCTTTCACTTCAGCCCTTTTGAGCAGTGAATATTATAGGAATTTCAGCTCTATCGGTTCTCTCCTTAAAAGGGGATGGGGAGAATATTGGTGATAGAAGAGGAATGTGAGAGAATATTCAAATTTCCAGATGCAGGAAGTGACTGGGCTTAACATGTACTCTTAAACATAGACCATTCCAAAGGTTTTCTGATAGGTTACTGTTAAATGATAATACTTTTAAAAGTTAATGCTATTGTTATTTTATTGATTTTATTACCTAAAGGATAGAAGCCAGGTTCAAACACCAGTACTTAGCTCAGTTATTATTTCTGTTTTGTTTCTTTATATTGTGATCTATCTGAATTTTAATGTCTGTAAAGAGATTAAAAATAATGAATAGGGGATAAGTTCATCTCCTGCTCTGCCATTTCCTCACTTTTCCACTTCACACTCCTTCAGTAAGAGTCACTTTTTAGGTAGTGTCAGATAATGTCAGAAAGTGCTCTCTCATTTAATGCACTTTAAAATGAAAATTGTATTAATTATAGCTTTCCCTCACAACCTCCAATTATGCAAATACTCTGTACCTAATCTGAGATATTTGTAATGCAGCAGAATTAAGTTAGGGTGAAAATCTCTGAAGCAGACATTTCAGTGACTCTCCAAAAGCCAGAGATATCCAGTAGTACCTTTTGCTTTACCCAAGTGCCTGCTGATGTAAAATTAACTTTGGATATTCCTTAGTTCTTTTCTAGTCCTGACAGGAATTACTTGCTATGTCAAGTGCAGTTGTGCTGCATGGCAAAAAAAGCTCTTTATCTGGCTTGAAAAAGCCATAGCTGAGGATGTCTCATGCAGCTACTTGCTTTTTATGTGGGAGCTCTCTGTCCATGTGGAGTAAGAGGCGAAAGGTGCACACCAAAGGAGATAGGCTTGAGTGATTGAACAAGACTTGTTAGCAGGGTATAGAGATCTATATGTTATTTGAATTCATTTTCTGGAAAAAGAGCACAGCTTTATTAAGAGTATGTTTAAATAATGTTCATATTTTGCATAATGCTCAGTAATCCTGATGCCACTAGTGAAATCACACTTAGCTGTCTGTGGCAACGTCTACCTATCTGCATAAGGAGGAGGAGGGCACAAGCCTGAGATGGGCTTTTTGTGCTCTGAATGCTTGGGCAGCTCTTGCTTTCCTACATCTCTATGGCAATGTAATAGCAGTTGCTTATGTTATTTGCCTAGAAACATCAAGCACTGCATTTTTAAAAAAAAAAAATGGCTTGGCTTCTTGGCTATTGAAATACTGGTGAGTTATTAAAAATGTACTACGGTGGTGCATACATGAGTAGTGAGCCCAAGGCTAGAGAGGTCAATGAGAACAACAGTGTAACCAGCCCTGAAGAGAGTAAGGTGTTCTGCTAGCACAGTCACACTGGCTTTACCCCCTGCTTTCTGTTCACTCCCAACCTCACGTGTATCATTCCCTTAGCCTGCACCGATGAAGTGGTAGGATGATAAAGGAATATGGACAATGGAGGTAGTCGAGATAGGAGGTATGTGATTCAGGGATCAATGCCACATCTTTCAGAGTGCATCAAGTCTAATGGCTGATGTGCTCCAGGACACGATGTCCACAGTGTGTATGAGACATGGCTCTCTGCCTGTGCACACAAACCAACCCCCAGCCCGGACAGCCTTCCCTGCTGCAGCCCGTGAAAGTGGGATGATGAGGACTCACAGAAACTGAGAATGGCAATCAAGGTATTGTGGGGAAAAGATGCACAACTGGGCACCTAAAGGGTAAGATGGAGTATCTATGAACTCCAATCTCTAAACTCTGTAGAATTACATAAATAAAAATTCTTCTTTCGAGATTTGCAAAAAAAAATAACAAAATATGTAATTTTGATATATATATATAAAATTGTCTGTTTAGGTCATATTCTTGAGCCATGTCTTCTTATTCAGGTTTTCCTTGTTGGTAATTTTCAGAGGACTGGTTTCACAGTTCTGATTTTCAAAGTTATTTTTAAAGTTATGTCAGAGAAATGAAACAAGTACAAATGTTACAAGATATGGCAGAGTTTTGTAGCCTTTCAGAAGATATGTGCACACACCCTGCCATACAATTTTGTAAAAATTATATGAATTAGTTGGACTTGATCTGTCCTTTAATACTAAAACTTTTTTTAGTGAGTCCAGGAATTAGTAGTTAGAACATAACATAACATAACATAACATAACATAACATAACATAACATAACATAACATAACGAATAGAATAGAATAGAATAGAATAGAATAGAATAGAATAGAATAGAATAGAATGTAGGAAAAAATACTTGATTGGTATCAGAGACAGCAGAGTAATTTAGCATGTACCTATATAGCCAGCAAAAATAAACAAGCTTTTTAGACTTCGTGACGACTTTCCATGGGCCAAATGTTAGAAAAAAACAATTCCATGCCCAGTAGCCAACAAATGTATATATGTACTGTATTAAAATTCAGGTACAATGATAAAAGTATATCCAATTACATTATATATATTAAGATTTTGTGTTATTGATTGTACATCCTGACTGCATTCATCTTCCTTTTGACCAGTTTTGATTTAGAAGTTCCCATCTGCAGATGTTCAAACTTTTCCTGTAACTTCATTGATGATGTTAGATATTAGGCACAGGTTATTCCTCCTAAAGTAACTTTCTTGTTAGAGGAATAGTGTTTTTTACTCTTGATTTTAAATGTTCTTCCTTTTTAAAGATATTTTTTCTTCTTCTCTCTGTAGTCATATAATCATCCTCATACATTATACATCGTTGTAGCACAGAACTTGCCAGGTCACATACCATTGCACTACTCATATTTACTCATTGTATTCTGTGATTTTCTCTATTGTGATATTTTACACTCCCACTAATCCCATAAAGCTCTCAAGATTGTACCATTTGAAGAAGATGGTTTAAGTTAGATTAAGTGTTTTCAGATGGCATTAGATTAACATTTAATTTTAATAGCTATATTTCAGATTATTCATACTTGCAATTTTAGATCACAGATTTTAAAATTTTTAAAGTATTTTTATCAGATCTAAAATTACAATCAAACTTGGCTTGGCTACATCCCTTCAATGATTAAATAGTCACCAGAAATGTGATTATTTGAATTCTTATGTATAGTTACTAGCTTAATTTTCTATGGATTAATATGAATTGCAGCATTTTCCAGAATAAAGTACTGAAACATTCTAACCACGGTGTGTTTTGCAGCAGCCAATTACATAACTATCCTTTTGGGATAGTTTGGTTTGCTGTTAAATTATTTCTTAGATACAGCAAAATAATGTTTTCCTTCTTGACTGTTATTGCGTATTTTACTACCAGAAATAGACGCGTAGAAAAAGTGGAAAGGACAGAAGTATCATTTTGCTGCAGTTGAAATGTTTGTATTATAAGTAAAGGAGGCGGGGGAAATCTACATTATATTTTAGCAGTTTACTGTGTGCAGTGCAGCTAGATCACCTCTTCTCAAAATAAATTTGAAAAGTCTTCAGTCTCTTCACCTCACAGTCATTTATATATATGAGGTTTCTTTGTGAATTATTAGCACTGGTTTATATTACCTGACCTGAATAGAAACAAATGAACTGTCCCAATAGCACAAATTGACTTTAATCAAAAGGAGTAGCATTACTTTAGAAGTACTTCATTTGTATTCAGAAGTCATATCAAAATTTAATTTTAGGTGTTTGATATAGATGATAGTATTATGCTCTGGATGCTGTATTTTTAGGATACTAATATTACCAAAAAAAAAAAAAAAGTGAGTACACTGTCAGGAAGAGACAGGAATGGACCATAATTAAAAGGATGGAAAGACAGAGTTCTTTTTAAAATTACAGCTATAACTTCTTCTTATTCGTTTTCCTATTATTGGTTAATAATTTATCAGCAGTCCGTTCTGGAACTCATGTAAGTTACTCTTGGCTGTACAAGTCCCTCTAGCGGCATCTTGTATATAACAAACAACTGAAAAGCAAATTTCTGTTTCTTCTTCTTCAGCTGTGTATATCTAAAATCTATTAACTGGAGAAATAACAAAACATTAACTTTTAAACTCATTTATATTCCCTGCAACAGTTAAGTTTGTCTTCATTTTATTTGTATTATGAGTTCTTAGGAGAATCACTTAGGAAGTCTGTGTCTATTTTCAATATAGCATCAAGTAAGTTTTTCAGAAGTACAAATAATCCACTTTGAAAAGATATTTCAGAAATTTAGGCTCAAATTATTAAAAGCATCTGAACCCAAACATTTCAAGTGCTTTCTGGATTCCTTGTGAAAGTCAGATTATCGCAAGACCAGCAGTTCAAACAGATTTGCTCTCTTCCAAAGATTACAATATATTTAGGCTGATCTAAATGAATACATTTCAGGAATCAAAGGAGAACACTTTCACTTTTTATATCGGG
>JAUBOD010000290.1:5257823-5284045 GCA_032353885.1 Nothura maculosa
GTATCCTAGAGAATAAGACTTGCAAAATGGTTGCTCTGAACACTGCTGCAAAGATTTCATACCTTTCCTTAAATAATTATAAAGGCTAATAGCTGTTCAAAGTCGTCTTTATTGTAATTTTGCAGAGACTACTTCAGGAATGAACTCTGCTGTTACATGCTGTCTAAGCAGAAACAACCTTCATTATAACTAAAGCATCTAGCCATAATTGGCTCATTTTCAGAATTAATCAGTTGTTACTGGTTCTTTTTAGTTAGGAGGTATTTTAGCAGTATTCTAAGTAATTTTAATGCCTTAAAATAGACTAAAAAAACCACTTTTGCGGTACACCCTTTGGATGTAGGGATTCTGATTTCTTGAGAAGGGGACTGCTGATTTCGGGTTTTTTTTTTCTTTTTAATCTTACTATGTCTTAAGCTCTAACTTCATAAACGATATGGAAGATTTGTGTTTGTCTAGTATTTCAAATTTCTCCTGATCCTAAAATTGGCTCCTATGAAAAACTGCAAGTTTTTACAACATAATAAGCAGAGGTGGGACAGGGCATAGGTATTTTCAGTGGACTGTGCACTGTTCATAAGTTATTAATTGTAATGATTGTTTATTGGATTATTTTGCTAATGTTTAAAATATTATGATTATTTATCAAAAAAATGCCTTTAGAAAGGAATTAAAAAGCTCTTACTAAAATTGCAAAAGTTTGTGGCTGGATATTTTAAAGTTAGCTTAAAGCTTGACAGTCTGTAGCCACAGATTGATCACTTCTTTAAAGTCCACTGTCCTTCTTTCAGAAGGATAGATATTAAAATAGTGAAAATACACCACAGTAGATGTAGCAGACAACTAGGTGACAGTATGTTCTAATTATGGTCTTTTTATTATTCAAATAGCACATAAGGACTGCTGTCTATTGCTTCTAGGTAATTAAAATTTGGACCATAAAAAAAAAAAGAGAACATGCAGGTAAAAGATAAATATTTAAATCCCTTGGTGCTACTTTGTGCTATAGAAATCATCAAATACATTGGGCCTACTTGTAGAAGTCTAATGTGAAGTATTACGGGGTTTAATTCATATTTAAATTCCTTTAAAAATTGGGAGATCCTGAAACTCCTGTTAGAGTTTTTGTTCAGAAGCTGAATATGTTTTCATCCCCCTGAGGCTGCAATACCTTGTTAGTTGGAAGACACTTGTGCAGGGGTCTCTGTGCACATGGAAGTTGAGTAGATTGTCATATAATCCCTGTTTCCAAAAATCTGTTAAAATAGGAAGTTAATGACTTGTTAATGGCTGTTTTAAAATAATGCCATGATGAGATCAGGGACCAATTATGTAACATAAATAATGAACAGAAAAACCTGAATGGTTTGTGAACAAATGGCCTGTTTCTTCAGTCTGTTCTCATAAACTCTAGATACTATATGTATACATATTTGAAAAAGCAGGCATTTGGCAAATGATTTACAAACAGAAAGGAAAATACAAGCTTGAAAGAAAGTGATGTGCAATGAATATAATTATCAACTTTAGTCTTAAGCAGACGAAACAATATATCATTTCAAGATTAGCTGCTAATTCTGTTTCGCTGACTTTAGGAGGTTACCAGTATATGGAAAAATGGAATTGGAGATATTGCTGGAAACAATTGCCGCTGCCTCTTTCAAAGAGTAAAAGAAAATTGTATAATTTACATCCCTCAATGTGGTATCTTACCTGTTTAGGTAGCAAGAAGGAAGTGGAGAATTTGGTCTCATATTTCACTTATTTGCCTGGCACAGCTGTATAAAATTGTGCAACTTGTAATCCAGATTTAACACAGTCTTCCACCTAAGAAGGAAAAGAAGGAATAAATCAGAGTTTCACCTGACTTTTTCTATTTAACACTTAATCTATAAGGTTACTGTGGTGTAACTGAGGGTCTGCAATGGTTGGTAGTGCTAATAACAGTGCCACAAGAGTATAAAAGAATCCTTGATGACTTTGCAAGTCAGAGTAGATGAAAAGCAATATGAAAAAAATACAACTTAAACCTGAAGCGTTTGGTTTGGAAAATTCAGCTCACATTACAGTGAGAAATGAATTGATGAGATTATAGTAGTTTTCCACTCTGAGGCATTTGTGCATAGTTGCACATAAGGTATGGGAAGGATAATTGTTTGTATCTGAAGTAGCAGGAGCACAAAGAGAAAAAAATTATTCAGAAAAAATCTTGCTAGGCAATGGATAGTAATGTTCATTAGGGAAAATCTGTGAATAAAAAGGATGTGTAGTGGTATTCTACATAATGGAACTGTTGATTGTTTTAATTTTGTTGCCTCTGCCACAAGATTTGAAGTTACATGTATTCAGGTAATAGGAAAGAGCAGGAAGACTGAAATAATTAGATCAAATCAGAGATTAGGATAAGATCCTCTGAAAATAAGTATGTGTAATATTTGGAAAGCTGCCATAGAGATATTTATTTTTGAAGATGCAAACTCCACATCTCATGTAGCCAGGCAGACAAAATGTCATGAGACGAAGGACATTTTTCCAATGTAAAAAGTATTGCATCTAATGTAATAATGTTGCAAAGATCATTATGATGGAAAAAGATTAATGTATCATTAATGAGATGTTGGTGTTTGTACATGCCAAGTAATTCTGACCAATTCAGGTTCTATAGAAAAGAATTCTAGTAGTGAGGTTGTGTGGGCAGGCACACAAATGTGAAAATTTAAAACGTGAAAATGTCAATTCCTTTATAAAATTCTTGATATGGAAATTTTTGGACATTTTTGGAGGCAACGTGAAAGCAGATATTAGAAATATAAAAACTAGTAATCGTTAACAAAAAATAGGAAACACAGAAATCAATACATTTTAAAACTATGAAGTGTAGAAATTTGAAAATGCAAGCTAAATAAATTAGATAAAAGCTTGTGTCTCACAACACTAATGATAATGGGAATTTTAAAGTTGTATTATGAATAAGAAATATTGTGTGAATAATACAGAATTATTTTTAGAAAGAGATGCAGAAAATAACATGTTCAGAACTGAGATAATTAGAAATTAGTAATTTATTCATAAAACAGGAGTATGAAGTACTTCCCATCTGGTGTTGAAAATTCTCTTCAGAGAGACCTAAAAGAACTGGCTGAGGAGATCTTTGGGCTACTTATGGTAAATTTAATGAGTTTTGCGGTTCAGGGAATTCAGGAAGATTGGAAGCATGTAGGTGTTAAGGAGTACTAGTCTGAAAAGAAAAGGGAAGCACCATGAACCAGGAAACTAGAATTTGATGAAAAACACGCAGAGGGGATTCAAGAAGTCACTTAGCTCCATCCTTTTCCCCAAGGCAACACTCTATCTGTCAAACAGCATTGCTGATCCTATACAGAACATGATTTGCTATAACCTCTCTATACTTTTTCTGCACAATTGCTCTCTAGATAGGTGGTCCCCATCCTTTATTGCTGCAGCTCGCTAATCTTGCTTAAACTGTGTAACTGCTGGGCACAAAAGAATGGAAACTCATAAAGGACTCGGGAGATACGTGTATAGCGAATGCCAGTTTATATGGTTTTATTGGAAACATGCCTAGTCCAGAAACAAGCTCAGTTAATCATTTCTCCCACTTGGTTCGGTGTTAATTGTCAAGAACAACTTGTGGTATTGTGCATGTTCTTTCTGTCTTTCTCGAGCAGATGAGCCTCAGTATCTGCTGATATGTCTCATATGTCGTATGTCATAGAGGTAGCATGTTTAGATTTTGTAAGTGGTGACAAAATGCCACAAATACTGCAGAAATCTTAGCAAGGCTTTTAGTAAATGCACTTAAAAATGAGGCCTAAGAGAACTTCAAATAGTTTTCAGTGATTTTGAAATCAGTGAATTTGAGATATTCCTTAATCACTATTCACAAATACGACTGGTCAGCATTTTTCATCACTAATGTGGAAATAAATGCAAAATGAGCAGTGAAAGAGAAATAGTAGAGTGGCAAGTAAGTAAGTGGATGTACATACAGGGAAGAACTTTTATCGTTCAGTAAGGTCATCTTTTAAATATAAGGCTCATTTTAATATAAATAAATGCATCTTTGTACATTCTGGAACAAAAATACAACCCAAACAGAAAAAAAATAGATGAAAAGCAGTGATTCTGTAAAGGATAGTGATCTTGACAGACTAATATCTGTCTGTTAGTACAATACTGCAGTAAAAAATTGGCTAATGTGACCTTGGAGATACCATAAACAGGATATAAAAATAGGGAGGCCCTTTTATCTTAATGTATGTTATTAGAAAGAATGACTTCAGAATACTTCAGGTGATCCTATTTTTAAAAATATGCAGAAAGGAAGAAAAAAGACCATAAAAACTGAAGAAATTGCAGCAGTTCAGAAAAGAGCCCCAAAGAGTGGCTTGAGGGCTGGAAGTACACCTTTCAGTGAGAGCTCTATGTATTTATCTTATAAATAAAAATTGATTACTTAATAAGTAAAGGCTCAGAGAAAAATAAAATGCATAATTTTTACCTACTTGTGAGTATCCTCAGTGAAGTGTGCCTACCCTGTGGGAAGATGCTCAAACCTCCCATCTTTACTGGGGCATCTTCTTCCCTGCGCCGAGAGATTCTGCATATAGGGCAACCGTAGCTCCCAGGTATCTGGCATCTGTTTATGGGCTGACACACCAAGTGAAGTCGGCACCTAGGGCACACAAGCCAGCAGGCCAAGCACTTCATCCTCTCCATCCCCGAGATGCATCTGGTGAGGGCTGCTGGCCGAGCCACAGTCAGAGCCACGTGGATGTCTTTGTTGCTCCTGGGAGTGAACTGGGCTGCAGTCTTGTTGAGCTGTCTCCTTCTCATTCCCTGCACTTTTATGGGAGTTTTTCATGGTGACATTTTTTCCTCAAGTCCCTGAGCTTCTTGTCTTAACAACTACATTTTCTGGCTGTTTGACTTTCCTTGCAAACTTTTGGCTTGCCTTTCTGCATAGCTCAGCACAGGCTCACTGCTGTGCTGTACAAAATCAGGCCTTGAGTCACAGGCAGGTGAATTCTGGTCTGTGGAGTTAGGCAAACATGTTTAGCAAACAGAAGATATTGAGCCCAATATTAAGATGGGAGTGAAATGTGTTAGTCTGCAATGAATGGGAGGTCAGTCTAGGTGATCTAATGGCCCAGGCTGATGTCAGACCATGCACTAATTTGGCTGAAATAATTTAAAGTCATTTAAAACTATTAGGTCAAACTTTCTGGAGATATATTGTAAAAAAAAAAGAAATGGAAGAATGAAAGAAGAAATCAACCCGTGATATTTATGCTTGGAAAGATTTATCCGCCGTTGCACAGATGATAAAGATCATCTCCAGAGCAGTGTTTTGGAATTAGAATTAAAATTCCAGACTCTCAGTCCTCAGAGCTCTACTCATCGTGATTTTAAATAAATCAGTTCCCTTAGGACTGGGCAAAATGTCTAAAAAGATTAATTTCAATTGTGAAGTCTAATAATAGCAGTGTAGGATTTGTCACAAAAAAAGAAGGAAAATTGAGCTCAATATGGCATAATAAAGTGAACAATAACAGTATGATATTGAAGAATACATGGGGAAACAAAGCTTAACACTTTTACATGCAAAGCGTGACCTGCTCAGTTAACTGAAAAAAAGAGATTTATAGCTATAAGTTTGTATATCTATACTATTGTTATATGAGTAATATTATCCCTAATGTAATTATTTTAGAGGATACAAGCTATAAATCTAAATTTTCTTTATCCAAAGATATTTTTAAAGGATTCTTGTTGAATCATGACATGGCTTTGTTACGGCAACAATATGTTTGATCAGTCTGCAAAGTTTACATTCTCTGTTATTTAGAATATCTGGTTGCTACGGGCAGAGATTGGATGTCAGAAATGTCAATAAAATGTCTTAGTTCCGATCTAATAATTTATAGATATCTTATAAATATTCCATAGTTCCAGACAGACACTTTTGCTTGTGCTTGTAATGACCATTTTGCATGATGTCTCATTTAAGATGAATGGGACTTTTGTGGCATACCAAGGAACATAAACAGGTAAGCATAAAGACAAGGGGCAGTAAATAGAGCTTCCTGGTTACGTCCTCCTTTTAAAGGATTTTCTGCTTGGAAGCATCATCCATGTAGCACCCACCAACTCCTCTCATCTCTTTGCATATAAATTTTATAAATAAATTTTATAAATAAATTTTCAAATCTGCAGAAACCTTTACTTTTTTAAAAAATTCACTTTCCTGCAGTGGGAGGAGAAACACTAAATGCAGATCAGATGCGTGCAGGTAGACATTCCTTTTAGTTTGGATTTCTTTGGCAGAGTGAATTTTCTATGAAGAAACTTCCAATATGCTGGAAATTTCTTAGCAAAATAGGTTTGTCTATCATCAAGTCTGAGGATAAATTGCTTCTTAATCATTTAAAGCTAAATCAGGTATCTGTCCTACACAGAGGTACAGACATATCCAGATCACTAAAGTAAGGGAGGATTTTATCCGTGACCTTGCTTGTTTGGACAGCCTTCTCACTTTTGCTTTTTCACATGGGTTTGTGTTTCTTTGCTGTAAATGTATTGTACTCCATATCTACCATTCTGTTGCACATTTATAATTGATAGTTACTTTATGTCTTTTAATATGAATACTTGTGCATTTTGTTTTTTTTTTTATTTACTCTTGGAAGAATAGGCATTTGCTTATTAGAAATTTATTTCTGACTCTGGCACATTATAGTGGTCTTATTCTGGTTATTGGTTATTTGACTTTTTGAATACACTCTGCTGATGTTACAGATTTGGTGAACACAGATAAGAATATGGGAAGATATAAGATGCTTATTAAGTAAAATGTGTCAAAATTTGTGTTTATATATAAAGAAGTATGTTGAATGGTGGGAATCATTTCATAAATATATGTAAAAAGTATAATTAGATCATGATTCACATAAAATTTAAATTTAGCGTATTTCCACTGACTAATTCAATTCCAGCTTTTATTTATTTTTTGATGTATGTCTTTGTGCTTTCAAATTTTAAATGATTAATTGAGGCAGGAAATTAATTAATTTAAGCACCACTGAAGAAATGAAATACATTTCCCACTTTAGGCCTTGTTCCCCCTCAATTTGGAAGTGTGAGTTTTTAACACCCACATGAAATTGTGGTCCTGCTACCAAGAACATCATAAACTAACGCAGGAGCTTAAGTCTTTGTGTTCGCTGCTTGTGGAGAGAGCCCATTCCTACGTGCAGATCCATAGCTTTAGCAGTAAGATATAGTGCTTTTTATCTTACTGTGGAAGAATTAAAAATAAGCTATCCTCAGAGCTACTACTTGGTAAGTGTCAAGGCGTAAACTCAGTTAAAAGCCAAAATAAATTGTTTACTGGACAGAGAGAAAATGGTAGGAGAGGAGAGAAGAAAAAGAATAATGCTAGAGGCAACTGAAGTATTCTCAGTAAACAAATGAATGTTTCATCTTTTCTTTGAAAGAAAATGGCTAACCCTGGTGACTTGATTAATTTTTTTGGAGATGACAGATTTCTTGGACGTTGTTGCTTGATGTAACCAGTTACAAAGGAAATTGATGAATTGTAGACCAAGTGGAAAGAGACTTTGCTTGAACAAGTTATGGTAGCCTAGTGCAAATAGAGAGTATTATGACAGCTGTAAATCATATCTTTATAAGTAATTAGAAGACAGGCATGGTCTCAGTGGAGGTAGTGATTCCATTTTTGGAAATAAAACAGGGCATGTAAAAAAAATTGATTCATCCTGGCGCTATTGACAAAGCTTCATAAACTTGTGAAAAAGCAGGGAGCTTTTTTAAAAAATATATTCAAATTCTTCAGATAAATCATTAAAGACTTAGTTGCTTTTGAACATATTACCTGACTGTGAAGTTGCTGATAAGACTATTTCAGTTGCAGGTTATAAGTCAGTGTACATTTAAATACAGAGGAACTCTGATTAGCAGTAATACAAAACTCAAAGGAATATGCTAGGTTGTTTCCTGAACTAAGGTAGGAGAGCACAAAGCATTTGCCTGCTAATGCCATCTTCTCCCCATGACCCTGCTTATGCTGCTGCTGCTGCTGCTGCTATGCTTATTTGTAAGGACAGCGGTATAGTTTATTGTCCAAATAACCAATATACAGATAGAAGATAATGGGCAGCAGAATAAACCACTGCAAAAGAATGAAGAGCAGTGAGGGTAAATGTTGGGATTGGGACTTAGGGTAAACACAGGAGTAAGACGGAGGCTAAACATTGAATTAGGACTGAGAGTAAACATGGAAGTAGGACTGAGGGACTGAGGGATGTACCGTCGAGGGTAAACACGGACACTGAGGTTAGACATTCGGAATAGGACTGAGGGTGAACACAGAAGCACCACTGAGGGGAAACAGGTGGAGTAGGACTGAGGATAAACATTGGGAGTAGGACTAAAGGTAAACATGGAAGTATCACTGAGGTTAAACATTGGGAGTAGGACTGAGGATAAACAGGAGTAGGACCAAGAGTAAACAGAGAAGTAGGACTGAGGGTAGACATCAGGAGTAGGATTGAGGGTAAACAGGGAAGTACAACTGAGGGTAAACGGGGAGTAGGACTGAGAGTAAACACGAGTACCACTGAGGATAAATAGGTGGAGTAGGAATGAGAGAAAACATCATGAGTAGGACCGTGAGTAAACAGGGAAGTACAACTGAGGGTAAACATTAGGAGTAGGACTGAGAGTAAACGTGGAAGTACCACTGAGGGCAAACAGGGGTAGTAGGATTGAGGAAAAACATGGAAGTACCACTGAGGGTAAACACTGGGAGTAGGACTGGGGATAAAGATTGGGAGTAGCATCAAGGGTAAACACGGAAGTAGGACTAAAGGTAAACACGGAAGTGCCACTGAGGGTAAAGAGGGGAAGTAAGTCTGAGTGTAAATGGAGGTTAAAAAGTCAGGTTATGAGTGATCAAATTTTCAGAATCTCATAGATTTTTGATTGTGTTTGAGATTGCAGAGAAATGGCCTTAATTTGCTTTACATTTTTCCTTTTTTTTGTGAAATATTATTGAAAAGAGGTTATTTCGAGTTATGTAATCTGAAGGAAATCATGGTCCTTCTTTAGAACATCTCCTGCAGTTTTTGAGAGCTGTTCCTGTCCCTATTTTGTAGCACTGTCATTTCTGTCAGTGCTATCCAGATGTCTGTTCACAGGGTCTGTCTAAACATGTTTTTTTTCCTGAGATCAGGCCTCCCCACTTGTTTATTCCCTCTTATTCTTCTTTCACTGCTTCTTGGTGTTTTTTTTTTTTTCCTCGATTCAACTCTCTCCTTCTGTCAGTTCATGGAATTCCATCAGAAAGGAAGCAAAGTGTATTTGCCCACTCTAAAGTACTGCTTTGGATTTTTCCTGTTTAAGTTACGTTTGAATTGTTCTATGTGTTCGTAATATTTATCTGAAGTGCTACTTTGATATGTAGAAGGCATGCAAAGTCAAATTGTAAATGACCTTGCCATGTATTCCCCTGAATATCTACTGAACAGGAATAGGGTGAGGGTAAAGTGTGATTTGGAGATCTTCCAAACCCACCTGGATGCCACCCCATGCCACATACTCTGGGTGTCCCTACTGGGGCAGGCGGGTTGAACTACATGAGGTACCTCTAGAGGTCCCTTCCAATCTCAAACATTCTGTGATTCTGTGATACAGAAACATTTTGTAGTAGCCATGTACAGTAATGCACAATTTTCCACCTATTAAAAACAATAGTGAAAGTGGCAGAAGTTACACAAAACATTCATAGTAGCTTTTAGCACTGAGGTACCAACTGAAATAACAGCTTTAAAGTTGTAAGGTGCTAAGTGTCTTTTTTGAATTTTGATACTATTTGACTTTTATTTATTTCTTGAAATATTTTTGCACATTTTTGTTTTGAAGCTCCATTTTTTCTTTTATTTTATTAGCTATAACATTTTCTAGACTTGCCAGATTTCTAGGCAAAAGAATGAGGATCACCTATCTGGATAGCAATCATGCAGAAAAAGTATTTTGAGGTTTTAGCAAATCATGTACAGAATAGGATCAACAATGCTATTTGATAGATACAGTGTTGCCTTGTGGCAAATGGATGGAGAGAAGGAACTTCTTGAATTGTGCGTGCCGACTCAGTCATCTCTCAGTGAAACATTAGTAGGGTATTGTGATTTTGCAGTGATTTTTACAAGAGAATTTAAATTTTATCTTTTAAGAGATTTGACAATGAAGGTAATGTGAGCCTCAAAATGTAAATCTCAAAAGCCTAAGCATTTAGGTTGTGTTTTTCTTTATACTTCAAGAGTTTTCTTTTGCCTCAGTAGCTTTAGACAGATGTGCTTAGATGACTGATTCAACTTATGTAGACTTTATACTTAAAATTTGACTTTCTTTTGTATGTGTAATTCAAGAAATGTGCCAAACATTCTATTTCTTTTTCATTTTTCAGTTGTGTTGCTTGATACTACAGCTGCGCTTGGAGAACTGGGATGGAAAACATTTCCTCTAAATGGGGTAAGCAACTCCTCATTTTAGTTTCTTTGTCTTGACTTTGGCATTTTGAGAGTCTGGAAGTAAAATGCCTATTATGGGTACTCACCTGTAATGTGGATGTTCCTACCATATGGAGTGGTAGGAAGGAAATTATTTGTTCTCAGCATGAGAACAGCTTGAGTTGTAACTTACTCCTAATTCTTTTATTCTAATTCTTATTCTTTAATAGCATAAAAAAAATCCCAAAGGTATGTGTTCCAGTTTAACCTCTTCCACACTTTCATTACAATGTTACTAGATTAACGTGAGGCACTTAATACTGTCTGCAGGGCCTCAGAATACTAAAGGTATCAGGTTATATTTTGAGATCCTGTGGCTAGACTAATGTGGGAAAGAGAATGATTTTTACTTTTTGAAGCTTAATCATGAGCTAAAACCACCAGCTTCTGCCAGTGGCTGCACGTCAAAGGCTGTGTTCTCCTCCCATCCAGCTAGTGCACTTCCCAGACCATCCGAGGCATTTCAACTTTTTAATTAAGATACAGTATGCAGGAGCATTTGACATCTCTTGCATCAGCTTCTAGTTTGGATGTCTCGGTGCATTTAGATAGACCTTGATTGTGTATCACTTGGCTTTGTCTTTTAATTGCATTATGCTTTATTTCCTCAGAATGAGGCGTGTAAATTATTTGGTTCAGAAATTAGCTCAGAAAGCATTGTTTTTCTCTGAGTGAAAGATCTCTTGTTTCATTTTTACTTATTTTATTTCTTTTCATTCGTTCCAGAAGGATGTAGAAATCATCTATCCTCAGCACCTTAATAATCCATTTTTATAAAATGCCTTCTGTGTCTCTGCCCTGGGGGCCTTCAGGCAATGTGACATTTCTTAATCTCAGACTATTTTCAACATTACGGGTTACTTTTTTTTCAGGATTTTCCAGTTCCTTGCATTCCTAGAGAACATTTTAGTCTGTTAGATGTGGATCTACGTTTTGCAGTTTGTATGCAGTCTCATGCAATCTGAATTACAATTCTGAGATTTTGTTTTCCTTCAAAAATCCTAGCAAAAGCAAATACTGTCATAAACTATGGTGAGAAAATACAATAAGAAATTTCTATTCTTTTGATGTCATGAGTCTCATTGAATTGAGCTTAGAGGCTTGCATTTGTAAGACCAACAAGATATAATTTCAATTATTCTGGAAGTTCTTAAAAACTTTAGTTACTGCAGTAACTGTAACTAATTACAACAAGTGCAAAAAAAAAATCTCCCCAAATTTAGAGGTTATTTAAAACAGCTATTACAATGTGTCTGTTTTGGTTGGTTGTGCCCTTAGTATGCAGCATGTTGAGGTTTTGTGGGAAATTACTGAGTATTAAGATTTGGCAGTATTTAGTAGAAGCAAAGGAGTTTACTTTTGAATCAGTACATTGGTTTCAATATTTGGAGAATTTCTCATATAAGTAAGGTCTGTTTTAAAAAGAATTAGCTGCTGAAAATATTAGAGAAAATGGATTGTAGGATAGGAAATGAGGCAGAAAAGGCTCAAGTAAAGAATTTAAGATGAGAGGAAGTGGATAAATAAAATAAAGGTAGTAAAGACAAGTGTGCATGTTAACTCAGAAAAAATGTATCTAAACTGATCAATATAAGCTGTAAACAAGACAAAGGTTCTAGTGCACTGCAGAAAAGTAGTTGCTTTAAATAAGCAGTCAGATAGACCTCTGAGGGAGTTACATAGGTGATAATTCCTGTTTTGAGGGAAAAGCATGAACAATTTAAGAAAAACTAGATGATGTGAATCACATATAGCAGCAAGTGACTGCATTTGTTGATTAAAAAATGTCCTTCATTTCTCATGTGCGTTGAAAGAAAATGATTTAGGGAAATACTATGTCATTATATGTTCTTGCAAACCTTGAGTCTTTCTAACTGGAATGCTGGATCTCTGAAACACTGCAGAAGAAGGAATAAACGAAAAAAATCTGCATGAATAATAGAGACAAATACCTAACATGAAGTGAGAACTATTTATCTCACTCACTGGGAGTTGTTCAGAATTGCTGATTAAAATTGGTGTTTGCTGATCCTTTTATTGCTGGTGTTGTTCTGACAAACTTCATTAAAATATATCAAACGTTCATTTTTATTTTGAATATTTGATCATAGACAAAAATACATAAAGCTATTAAAATACAGAAAGTTATGATACTTATAAAATATTAAAGAACTGAAATTGAAAACTACTATGGAGTGAATTTCCATATTCCGTCTGTTTAAATGGTTCTGAGATCCTGCACCTTGTAAGGAGAAAATTAAACTTGCTTCAGCACTTGAAGAGCTCAGGTAATTAATGGCATACGACATACTATTCATGTCACTTTTGCATATAATTGGCCTCTGAAACAGAAGGCCAACATTCAGGTTACTTATTTATTCTTTTCCAAATTTAAACTAAAACTGTGCTTTTGGCAGGTGATGAATAACCCTTTACTCTAGGAATTTAGTAAAGAACAGTAAAGCAGTTATCTTTCTAGATCTTGCACAAAACCTACTATAGATAGTGTTCCATGCCCATACTATAATCAGAGTTATTTTTTGGTCCTAACATAACTTAGAGTATGATGTAATCTTTGATGTGGTTGAGATTATTACTGCAGAAATAAAGTTCTGCTTTGCCCAGTGATGGGCACATCAGCTTTTCTCTCTTTCTTGAAGGATGTTGACCATTTTGTTTGTTTATGCTTTTGATAGAGGTTTGTGTTCAGATACTGTTTAAGTCTTGGGACTTTAATCTTTTTTTTTTTTTTTTGGTCAAAGATAAGAATGTATATTATGTTTTTCTATGTTAAAAAATAACAAATAGTTAATAAGCTCCTCTGCCTGCAAAGTGGTTGTGAGATTAAGAGGATGGGATAACAGGTTTTCTTCAGGTCATGGCATAGAAGCAGAAGTTGCTAGTTCACTAGCAAACTCAGACACAAAAAATGTTCTCATTAAATTAGATAGCAACTTAAATATTCATTAGTGTTTGCGATTTGGATGATATTAAGTGTGCCTCAGAGATTTTAAACTAACAGGCCAGGGAGAAATAGGAGAGGAAAATGAGAAGATAATAGTCCTTTGTACTGTGTAGCACCACTGCATGACATCTCACTCTTAACCTTCTCCCCCTAGTCTTTTTATTTATAGTAAGTTCATAATGGGAAGCTTGCAAGTTTCCAGCAGCTGCAGTAACCTCCAGAGATACCTGTCCAAGCAAGTAAAAACAAAACACAGCAGTTGATTGTGTGGCATTTGTATTCAGTCCCATCATTTAGCTGCAAAGATGAGCCATGCACTACCAAGATGTGCATTTTTGGATAGTATAAGGCATAATTTTACTTTTTTTATTTTCTTCTCAGTTGTTTGTACAAACTCTGTGAAGCTTGAAGATAAAATACTTTTCCTAACAATTTCTTTTAATTTACTTGTCAAATGTTTTTTATTTGTATTTTAAACAGTTAGTAAATTAAGTGCTAAGAGCTACAAAAATACAAAGCATTAATCTCTGAGGTCAAGAGAACCAGCTTTTGTTGATGAATGCCCACTTTAGCTTCTCAGTGATGGGCTGTCTAAGATTTCCCCTTTAGTAATGGGCACATCTGATACTTCCTCTGTTCCTTGAGCTATGCTTTAAAATGACTGATTGATTTATGAAAAGCATGTGCTATGGAATGAAAGCAGATATTTATTCAACAAACTGTCACTTTATGACCTTGAAAATGCAGAACGAGTTTTTTTTTTTTTTCTTGTTTATTATAAAAAAATAGAAAGAATTTCCCTTATACATTTAAAAGGAAGATATGAATGCATTGTCTGAGCAAGTGGCCAGGCTAGTGGGGTTCATTATTCTCCATGGGGTGCATACATTTCCTTTCAGATGAAGTCAATTTGCTGAACCTGGGGACAGAATTATTATTCGTAGGTTTTCTCTCTATAGCCTGTTGTGCCATGACTGTTAGAAGGGTGGCTTTTAATAGGGGATTTAATATTTCGTAAGTTTTTAGAATTTAGAAAGGAAACTAGAAAACCTGAACGCCAAACTTTAGATAGTGATTCTCATTCTCAACCTTCACATATCCAGCAGTAATGCTAATTAAATAACGCATCTTGGGCAACTCGGTATATTTTCCTCCATTTTTTTACTTTTTTTTTTCCTTTTGTATTGAACATAACCCAGTTTTGTGGGCAAAGTTTGCTCACGGAATGTGGTTTGGAGACAACTGCAGCAAGGACCTGTCTATGGCTAATCAACTTCTACAATAAGTACTTTTCCTCAACTATAAGAATCGCCTATTTTGCATGAGTTCAATCTACCTTGTACTAATTTGGAATAAAGCATTCCTACTTGAACAAGAAAATTACTCATACAGGACATTAATCTTGAAAAAATGCTTTATATTCACACATAATATTAAACTAATTTTTTACTTCTTTGTTGCAGCTTCATAAACTCCAAAATAATTTAAAAATGAATACAAAAATTCAAAGTGACTAATAACACAAGGCTCTGAGAAACTGTTTACACAAAGACTGTTTCTACAAGCTTCCTTGACATGCCAGTGCAGGCAAAACATGTAGCCTCAGCAATAAAAAGATCTACTATCATTCCTGTAAACTATATTACAACTATTTTCATCTCAGTTTTGGCAGTTATTTGAAAAGCTTCTTTGTCAATCAGTAGTTTTTTCTTGTAAATTAACCCACAGAAATAATTCTAAGTACTTTGTTTCTTTGGGGGATCCTTTAAGATTTTGAATTATTCTCATTATTATGCACTTTTAGTGCTTTTCTGTTCTGAATTTGTTGAGACTGAACTTACGCTGTTCTTGATTACCAGATTAATGCCATACCAGACTGATTATTTTACTCTGTATTTAAAATATTGGTCTTACAGGGTATGCATCAGCCAACCATTCACTATTTGCTTCTTCTTAAATAATTACAAAACATTGATAGAGTTTTTGGTAGCACATTTTGAATAGTTTACTACTATTTGTCATGCCACTGTTCAATCCTATCTTTTATGTTGTAATCAGAGTTGATATGGTTTTCCACTGGTAATCTCAAATGTATGTATAGAAATATTTGTTTATTTTCTGTGTAGCTGCATCTATTCGACTTTTTTTGGATTGGTATCTCTTGGAATAATTGGACCAATATGCCTAAGAATATTATACCAGAATATGTGACTTGTTAGATATTTTTACTATATCTTACAAAATTTTATGAATTTCCTTAAAGTCACATAGAAGCAATATGTTTCTAAAGAAAGCGAGAGAATCTAAAATCCTTCAGTAAGAAGCCATTGGATGTATAAATGATAGAAAATAGCCCAATAACTTCATTGTGTGAAGCGATAATAGAAATATGATTAAGTTCAGCTCTAAACACCACACACAGTCTAGTAAAAAATATAAACTAACTAAATGGCAAAAAAAGAGTGATGAGGATGGAACAAATAATTTTGAAGTGGCAGAAAAATGCCAAAATTGAAATGGACAAATGTCTAAGGTATAAGACTAATCATTAATGCACAGTCACTAAGTGAGGTGGGCAGCATGGCATGGTAGAGAAGAAGTAAAAGATATAAAACAGAAAAACAATGAATAATACAGCTGATGGCATGGAAGAAGTGGGCATTTTCCTAATTGTAGGTCCCCGTCATTTGGAATTGCAACCAGATAACTTGCCTGTATTTGTAAGCGTAAGCATATCCCCATAGCTACAGCAAGAATGATTTTAAGAATGATGGTGATTTGGATATTTCCCTTAGCAGTATGAACTGCCACATCATCAGTGCTACTAATCTTCACTTTTAGTGCTGTAACTCTAATAGTTATAATGTAACTCTAATACACCTTAATAGATACTTAAATTCATTATGACCAGAAGGAACAATTCATCAGATCACCTTTATATCAGAGGCTGAAAAAATTCAAGCAGTTGCCAATGCATTAAACTCAATAACATGTATTTCAATAACATGTTTTAAAAGCTGTCAAGAAACCGTTTCCCTCATTATTTCTCCCGTTAATTAACTAAATACAATTTTAAAATTGTATTCTACTCCCAGTTCTTCCTGCTCTGCCTCGCACTATATCTAGAGATGAACTCCTTCATTCTTCCTCCTCTGAAATTTCTGAAATTTCTCCAAAATTCAGATCAGTATGTTTTTTCTTTTTTTCTTTCTCTAAACATGGGCACAGTTCTGCTGTATTTTACAGCCAGTTTCATTGTTATGCACAGTTACAAATCATCATACCACTTCACTACTCTTTTGTTTATACTTCAAAGAGATCCCATTAGGCTTTCTTACCATATTAATAATACTAGTGCTTATGCTGAGTTAATACTTACTGTGAGTCATACTTGTTTTCTAGAAGTGATGTTTTATAAGACATAGTAATCTGTTCATTAGCTATTGGTATTGTTACTCCTACATATGTAAATATAAATTGCCTTAGAATGAATCTTCCTACCATGACTATCTGTATCATCTTACGTGAATTTAGTGTTCAAAATATTTACCAACCCACCTACATTTGCAAAGCCTTATCACAAAAAAAAGCTAATATTTGATAAAACCTCTCTGTCTCTGTAATCTATGTTTCAATATTGTGAAATACTTGCTTTTTACCATACATCATGTAATAATCTGATAGTCAAAAAAGGTCTCAGTGTGTTATTTTTACTTAACTGTCTCTATAAACATACCTGAAACAGAATGAGTTGTTTTTGTTGACAAGACTGACTTCTTGTACATCTGTGATAAAAGAAATTTATCAATTCCATACAGTGTTTACAATCTGAATCTTTTAATGGTTTCAGTTATTTTGCTTGAGATTTGACAGAATCATGGAGTGTCTTGGATGGGATGGGACTCTGGAGAACATCTGGTCCTACCCTCCTGCACCAGCAGCATCAGCTAGAGCAGATTGCCCAGGAATGTTTGCAGTCAAGTAGTGATTATCTCCAAGGATGCAGACTCCACAGCCTCTCTCAGCAACCTCAATGATCCTTACAGTGAGGAAGAATTTTAAAACATTTACAGGGAATATCCTGAATTTCAGTTTGTGCCCAATGTCCTTTGTCCTGTCCCAAGGCACCACAAAGGACTCTGGTTTGGCCTTCTTTACATCCTTTCATGAGATATTTTTATACTTTTATATATAAGACCCTCCCGAGCCTTGTCTTCCTCAGGCATTACTGTCCCAGCTTTCTCAATCTTTCCTCTTATTTGAGATGTCCAGTCCTTGTCACAGTGACCAGTCACTGCAGTAGCATCATGTCTTTCTTGTATTGGGAGCCCAGAATTGGACCCAGCAGTGGCCTCACCAGTGCTGTGTAGAGCCTTCCTTGCACAACGGTGCATTGCTAGCCCACGTTCAATTTATCATCCACCAGAACCTCCAAGTTCTTCCCGAACGCTTCTCTTCAGCTGGTTGGACCCAACCTGGCCTGGTGCATGGTGTTACTTATCCCCAGGGGCAGGTGGTGGCATTTCTCCTCCCTGAACTTCATGAAGTCATGAGGTTCGTTCTGTCCATTCTGCAGCCTGTTGTGGTCCTTCTGAGTGGCAGAGCAGCCCTATGGTGTATCAGCCATCCCTCCCAGTTAAGTACTTTCTGCAAACTTGCTAAGGGTACATTCAGTCCCATCATGTTCATTAATGAAGATAATTAATGCTGCTGACCCCATTTTTGACTTCTGGGGGACACCATTAGTCCATTAGTGACTTCCCATTTATGACATTGTTGGTCATTTGCTGTCAGTTGGATGGCCTAATTTGCCCTTTTGGACTGTTAGCAAGAATTAGAAAGACACTTCAGTCTTCTGGAGGTGCCCTCATGTTTTAGGCTTTCTAAAGTTTACTGTTGGTGAGTCAAGGATCTCCTGACATAGCTCCTGATGAGTTCTTGGCTGCAAGTTATATAGCCTTGTTGAGCCTACAATGCCCCGTCAAATGGGATTGAACATACTCAGAACTAGTTTGGAGAACTGCAAGAGGTGATCTGTGAAGTAAGTAAAATACTTGAGGACTTTAAAAGTCAGAATGAAGAAATCTGATTGCATTTATCAAATACTAGAACTCCGTGGCTTGAGCACTTAATGAGCATGACATCATAGTTCAAAGACATCCTATACTTCCTTAATGACATATTTAGAGTGAAAGCTCCGTGAAAGTCAGTGTCATTACCTAACAAGACTCTCATCTAACATGTTTCACTTTTATTCCAAGCAAATAGCTCTGAATAGTCAGTGAAACAGACTATGGGTAAATGTAGATGTAGCAAGAAGGAGGATTATAACTGGGAGCTGAGGATGTTTTTCAGAAACACCAATGAGTCTGAAAGTCTGACCTCTCTGTTACAGCAGTTCAGCTGCAATAAGTATACAGTTACATCTATAAAAGCTCAAGAGCAGAATTTCAGAGATGTCAAAGTTAAGGAGGCTATAGTTTTAATAAAAGATTTAATAGAAGGTAAAAATTTTGCCATTTAACAGGGATAAAGGGAAAAGAAGCTAAGCAGATTTTCACACAAAATGAGAAATTTACAGAGATGACATGAAGAAAAATATTTGCAATTATATATTTGACTTGTAGTTTGGACACATGCAGGCAGCAAACTCTGCAGTGCCATATTTAGAGCCTTTTTTGAGGTTTATGACATTCTGTCTGAGGGAAAAGTAAAATGAAGGGTATTTTTCTTTGGATTTATATCCATGTGCACTGATAAAACAATGCAGTATATCCAAGATCTAGTTGAATGTCTAGGAAGGCTTTTGTAAAGGAATTGTTGTTGCTGATATTAGATCACTTAGCTAGGAGAGTCATGTTTTCTTTAGGAACATTTCTTGGAACTTAAAAGCTTTTCACAGAAACATTATATCCCTGTGACTGCCAAGTATCCCAATAATTTGATACATGCCTGATTTTTTATCTATATTTCCTGTTAAAATGGCAAATGTTACAGTATCCCTCCATATGGAATCTGGGAACCTTGGTCATAGAACAAACTGTGGCTATGCTAGGAATCTGAGTAGCTTTAGGATGGATCCTATAGCTACTCCTATAGGGTTGCCACAGTATGTTCCATCTAAAATGGTTAAATGAACAAAATGTGCAGACATTGTGAGGAAGAGATATTATTCGGCATCCTCATTTTTTTTTGTGCTTATATTTAGACAGTATCCTGATTACTTTTGAATGTGATTGTCTAATGTCTAATTACCTATTCCACAGAGGATAGTTATTGGCAAGACAGACAGTCATGTTCTTATTTGGATCTCTCAGAAACACTGGGGCTCAGTTGTGTTTGCCACAGTGCAATGACACATCTAAAGCATTCATATTCTAAAGAGTGAGGTATAATTGGCTGTAAATAATAAAAAAATAAGTTTGTAGGATAGTAGATCTCATGAAGGAGGATTATAAATTATTTGAATATTCAGAAGAGCTGCATGTTAACTCGTAAACTGACACAGTGAAGCATTAGTAGACTCTAAACTGCTCAACTGCCATTTATTGTGAATATTTTAATCTATTATGTAGATAGATTGAACTTTGTGATACTAGTATTGCATGTATTTTTATGTTATTTTTCCATTTCTGTCAAATTGAGATGGTATTAGGTATGAATAAATTCCTACTAATGGCAAAATTCTTTTCCTTTCTAATTCTAATTCAAAATTATATATACATAGGTACAATCATTGTTAGATAGATCTGCTAAGCAGAAACATTCTTCTTACTGATTTTCCATCAGGATGACCTTTACCGGAATATCAAACTGGGAGTTTGTCATCTCCATTTCATCTTCCATGACTATTCAAATGTTTAACATAAAACACACCAGGAAGAGTAAAATCTATGTTGACTGCACATGGCTGATTCAAGTATATCAACTTTCTGCAATGCAGTATGAGCTTGTTCCTGGCCCAACCCACTGCTCCAGCAGGAACACCCAGAGCACAAGGCGGCATCCAGGTGGGTTTGGAAGATCTCCAGAGAAGGAGACTCCACAACCTCCCTGAGCAGCCTGTTCCACTGCTCTGTCACCCTCACAGTGAAGAGGTTCTTCCTCATATGCCGCTGGAACTTCCTATGCTTCAACAATCTTTTCCTTCAAAAAGTTTTTTTGTCCTGTGTTAGAACTAGCTCAGACACTCAGAAAATGCTAAAAACCAAATATGAAATTATCTTTTCACTTCATTTTCTAAGGTTACTGTTTTCTAATTTTTCTTGTGTATCATCACATCTACCTTAAGTATAATGCATAGTGAGAATTATTTTTTTCAGTGTATATTACCTTGCAAAAGAAGAGATAGACTGATGGTAGTGGTATTTATATTTCCCATAATGATGTATAAGAAACATCATCAGTAATAACGCAAAGTAAACATCTATGTTTTTCAGTTGTTCAACCCCACAAAATGTACGATAAACTATATATTACTGTTTTCAAAAATACATTAAAATTAAAATAAATAAATTATATATAATATATTTTATATTTATAATAAATAAATAATATATATTATACATAAATATATTATATATAAATATATAATATTATATATATTATAAATACTCCATATATGAAGTATTCTTATTTATATATGGCCATATGCCATATCTTGACGTCTATGCACTTGGTGCATGAAAAATAGCTTTTAATTATTTATAGATTTTAGCTTTATTTTGTGCATTCAGAAGTTTATGATATTTTAGCTTAACAAAACAGGCTGTAAGAAAAACAGAAAATATAATTTAGTGAAAATTAACATATTCTTGTCCTTTTTCCATAGAGAAAGAATTGCATTTTGAGAAATAAAATACACTAGAGGTTGCATATTTTACATATGATTTATTTAAGTTACATGGGAAATACTATCAGCAGTATTAAATTACAGATTTTTTTTACATTTTCTGCAGGCATATGAATACACTGAAATTCAAAAATGTACTTATATCCATTCCCAATTAAATATAGTATTTTTCTAATATAATTCAGCATTCATTGTGCACAAGATTGGAGCTGCAAAGGGTATCAAACTGCCTTCATTACAAGATCTTGGAAAAGAGAGGACAAAAGGAAAGTGCAAGAAAAGCAATATTTACGGAGAAGCCACAGGAATACTGATCATTTGCTTATTTGAACCAGTGCATTTTTAGAGAGTGCTATACTGGACTCATGGGAACTACTGCTTGGAATTCCTATATGCTTTAGAAGTGGTCTCATAAACACTTAAGTAGTTGATAAATACCTAGGTATTCTGAGAAGTAATCTCCCTGGGTTGTTCAAAAACCACAAAAATGTATTCTTTTCTAGAGAGAGAGAGAAAAAAAAAAAAGAGATAGAAGTGACAGCAACAAAAGATGCTCTACTGTGGTACGGTGTCTGACCCTGAGTAGGCAATGAGTAGTTTTGCTTTTCACCTCATAGGCTATGTTCAGTAACTGAGGGAAGCTATAGACAAACTGCTGCCTCTTTCTTACCATTTTTAGTGTCAGGAACAATTTATATTCTAAAAGTAGCTATTTTTAATGTATAATGAGAATAAAATAATAATAAAATAATTACTATATTCTTAAGGGTTTAGAATACCCTGAACTTTTATTGAAAACCCTTTTTTTCAGGATTATAACAAAGGAAAAAAAATGTTTGAACTCTTCACTTTTGAACCATTTAGTACTATTTATATCCTTGAATGAATGTTCAAGGTACAGGAAAGTAAGTAATCATTCAAAAAATCTTAAAGCTCGATAATTCTTCAAATCTCATTTCTTTCAATTATTTAAGTGTGCTTCTAGTATTCTTTGCAAATCTCAGTAGATCATTTAAATTTTATGCTGCTTTCATTTGTAAGAAAAAACCTGGGTACCAACAATTCTAACAGTCCTAAGAGTGGAAAGATTGTATGCCAAAACTTCTGTTGCTCAGCTGACAGTCTCCCAAAGTGGGTCCTAACCGAGTACAGTTATTAGCGCTAGTTTGTTTGGGGCACAGTTTTAACTACTCTTCACTGATTTTTTTCATGTGTGGTGCTGTAGCAGACTCAACTATTTTATTTCATTTCATTTCATTTTTTTAAAATTTCATTTCATTTTTTAAAAATTTCATTTCATTTTAGAGAAAGCATGGGACAAAAAAAATTTGTTAATATAATTTTTATGTTTTCTGAAATACATTCGGTTTCTTCTTTGTAGTTAGATGCTTATCATTATCTCCTTGCTCTGCTCTTTGTCTTTTGCATCTCTTTTCATTTATCTTCTAACTCTTTATAGTCTTAATTTTACTTCTCAACTGTCAAAAAGTCTCTATCAGCTTCCTCAGGGACAAGTTCTTCCTTGCCTATGAACTCATGGTCAAAACTCAGGCGGACAGAGAGATAGGCGATGGTTGGATGGCTAGACGCCCCAAACCAGCTGTGGGGCAGCATAGCATTGCAGACCTTGCACACGTGACCTGTTCCTTGCTTCTGCTTTAAGGGCTTCTACTTGCTGTCTGCCTCTCAGAGAACTCTTTTGTGGATTCATTATTAGTCTCTGATGCTGTTATGTTTATCAGGATTGGGAGTAGAGCCAAGACTGACTGACAGCCAAATGCAGGAGGAGATACTCTCTGCTTTGTTCTCTCTGCCAGTAGTCGTCTGTTTCTAAACCCCAGGTATGGTGCGTGAGCTTGAAACTCTTTCCTGAGTAACAGTTAACACTTAAGCTATGCACCAATCGCTAATCCAAAAATAGAGAACTGAAAACTTCAACTTTAAAAGAGACAATTGACGCAGTAATCCCTGCACGTGATTTAATGTGCATACCCTACTAAGGGATCCAGGCAAGTTTAAGAGTCTTTACCATACGGATTATGTATTTATGTAAACAATCTGAGAGAACAGAATGCAGCTCACGTAATCCTAACAAGCCACTTCAAAAAGCAGAAGATACACGCTTTGTAGATATGTCTCCTAGCTGCTAATATGGAAACTGGATTCTTTTTAACAATCACAGTTCTGTGGAGAATAAAATAGAAAACTGGTAGAAAATACAGGCTTTTGTATTTAATAATTATAACTGTATTTCAGATTTAAGAGGATAATCCTCCTTTGTTGTATTTAATCAAAAGAGTCCCTTCCTAAGGAATATAAAACATTATACGTGACTTGCAAAAATAAATTGAGAGATCACAAGTGCTGCTGAGATTTAGAACAGCATTTGAGGAATGCAGATGTCCTGCCTTAGAATGCAGACGTCCTGCCTTTTTTATTTTATTTTATTGTTAAATCAAGCATATAACCTTGAAGTGAAAAAAAATGAGATGAATGGTCTCCCTTGGCAAAATGGTGCAGATTTCATTTCCTATTTCTGGAGGCATGGCCATGCAGCATAATTTAGTAACAACCCAAGATTTTCCACTGAGATGTACTGAGGCAGGATGGAGGGGGATCTATCTATGGATATGCTAGTACCAGGGGAAGATCTTGCCAACCAGAGCGGTTTAAAAAGCAAGCAAGCCAGCAAAGACTCCCAGATAAAACTGTTCTGTAAATGGAATCTGTATGTGTGATTACCAATAGTTATTTTAAGAGGTCTGTTTCTTTGGAATGGAATTGTGTTAAAAATTTAGGCATGTTGTAAAAGTTAGTTAAAAAAATGACACAGCGGCAGCAGATGTACTTGTGATAATAGGCTTGATATGGCCTTGTTCAG
Organism: Nothura maculosa; assembly: GCA_032353885.1. NCBI lineage: Eukaryota > Metazoa > Chordata > Aves > Tinamiformes > Tinamidae > Nothura > Nothura maculosa. The sequence goes on from JAUBOD010000290.1 coordinate 5,282,132, forward strand.
TGATGTCTCTGCCTGTCTGCTAGCACTTCTGGACTTTCCATACTGTGAAGAATATTTCTAATTTTTAAAGTTTTCTTTAAAAAACAGCTCAAATGTTTTCTTTTGCGTCTCAGTTAAATATTATATGAAGGTATTGTGCTTGCGAGTAGTAAATTATAAAGTTTAAGATATGTAATATATATTATGAAAGTTGCCTAACAATTTTCAGCATATCCTGCAATAGATGTTACTGTTTACTTGGGTTGGGTCTCTGTATGTCAAAAAGCATGTTATTAATAACTCCATGCCAAAATAATTTAAAAGATGGGCTGAGTTCCTTTTTAATACTAGCATAACTAAGGAGATTGCTTTGGTTTCCTGTTTCATGTGGGATAGCTAAGGGGATTGACTTTAGCTCCCAGATTCTTGCCATGATGATTAAGGGGATTTGCTTAAACACCCCATTTCATGTGGCATATCTACTATAAAAGGATTAGTTTTGGATTCCATTTTCACATGGGAAAGCTAAAGGGATTAGCTTTAGCTTTTCATTTCATGACACAATAACTAAGGGCAGTTGCTTTTGCTGCCCATGTAGTTCCATTAAGATTTCTTGCCTTTTCTGTTCTTGACTCTGTTTCTTTTCCTTGGTTCTTATGTTCTCAATTAGAAAACACATTGGCCATACTGAACTTTCTATCCATAAAAGAAAATTAATGAGAACTAGTGAAATTCCTTTGGATAAATAAGTGTGGGAGTTGATAACTGATGACACTGTTGGTCCATCTAATACAGTATTCTGATTTTTGATGGTGAACACTGCTGCAAGCTTCAGCAGTAGATATAAGACCAAGGACTCTTTGCGCTGCCCACTGGAGGAGAACTGCAGAGATTGCTGGGTGAGTCCAGAGAAGGTGTCACCTGAGCCACAAATTACTACCCTGGGAGGGCAGGGTTTGTTAGCTAGGGAGTAGCACTCTGACCTCAAGCGTTTTCAGAGTGTCCCCTTTTATTGCTGCCCAGAATGTACCGGGTTGAGGAGAACCAGCACCAAGGCACTTGTGTCAAAATGTAATTAGCACAAATCCACAAATCCCTGTCAAGGGGTTGGGCAGTTGTAGTTTACAAATCCAGAAACTGATGAGCTTCTTTCTTTGAAAGTCTGGTCTTATATCCTTTATATTCTCTGTTTGTGTGATGGAAGTGTTGGAAAATTTTGATGAGTGCTTGTGCCATTACATGTAGTTTGCCTGTTTTAAGGATATAGGTAGTTCTTTTGAAGAAGTCACGTGCTTGAAACTAAAAATGTGTTTAAATTCTATGCAGAACTAGTCCTTATATTTTGTCAGAATAAGTATTTAAACAACTGGGGGAAAAACAAAATAGACTTCATCTTTTAGTTTAATAGTCCTTAGCTCAATACCTACCTCAAGGCACAAGGAACCAGTCTAGATAAACCATGTCCAAACAACATCTAAGGGGCACCAAGTTGGCAAAGACCAAAGCCACAGCGGAAACTCTCCGCACAACTAGGCAGGGTATGGATGGTAGTGCATGGATGTTTGAGCCCATTGCACTCCAGAGCTGACCGCATTAGCTGTACAGATGTTTGTCTTTATACACAGACATGAGAGATGTTCCATATGGGACTGTATGTACTTGGACCACGTGAGCTGAGAAATGCAGTCATCGGTTTTGCAATTACAGCACATTTTAGAGTTTCTTTCATGCTTTGGGCAGCTCAGTAGAACACAGCACTTCACTTTTTCCTTTCATTGCGCTAACTCTTGTGACATTTCCAAAGCTCATCTGCAGGAACATTTTTCCCTTTGCCTTGAAAAGCAAACTGTGAAAAGGAAATGGAATGGAAAGGAAAGGAAAGGAAAGGAAAGGAAAGGAAAGGAAAGGAAAGGAAAGGAAAGGAAAGGAAAGGAA
>JAUBOD010000290.1:5284145-5300253 GCA_032353885.1 Nothura maculosa
GGAAAGGAAAGGAAAGGAAAGGAAAGGAAAGGAAAGGAAAGGAAAGGAAAGGAAAGGAAAGGAAAGGAAAGGGAGAAAGCCATTGTAATATGTACATTTCTAAACAGAAAGAAAAGGAAAAATAAAAGGAAATAGAATGGATTTTTTATTTTCAGAAACACTGTCCTTTCATCTTGAATTCTTTATGGGATATATAGTAGTATGTTAACCCAGACATGCAGCAAACCACCTCGATAGAAAATAGAATTATGGGCAATGTATTTGAGGTGGACCTGCTATGAAAAATGGGCCATGGCCAATGGACCCACAGCACATGATCACAGTACGATGAGGGCAAAACTGACTTAGGCTTCTTTTTCTTTTTTCTTAACATTTTGGATCAGAGTAGGAAATTCCTTGAGGAGAAATGTTTTGTTCTTCATAGTTATTTTGATTTATACACTGGATAACCTCACTTCAGGAGGTGAAAAAATTCCCTCTTTGACTTTCCTACATAAAAGCCAGATTAATAGGATAAAAATCGCAGTGGCTTTATTCTGAATATTTCTTCTTTGTGGGAATCTTCATGAACCTGCATCCTGGTCACCTGACGTAGAGATAATTTATGATCTATGATTATTAAAATGTGTATTTCTGGACTCTTTTGAAATAATGCAACTTTGTTACATTTATTTTATATCAATGAATACAGTATAAACTATGGTATTACTGATAGGAAACCAATGATAAGTAATGAGATACTTTTTGATAAGAATAAAGCTTGAATCTATGTGGAGCATTGAGACAAATATTTATCACTGCCTTCATACTTAGGGATTTTTCTGTTGTACCAGTGTATACAGTAGTCATTTCAAAATCCTCAGTGCTTGTTTTTATGTCCTTGTTAAAAAAAAAAGACTACAGCGAAGAAAAATATAATGTAAAAAATGTAGGAACATTTACTAACAGTAATAAAGGGCTTATTTTGGATTTTGGAGGGTTTTTTTAGCAGAATAACAGAAACTGGATAAATAGCAACAACTTTAGTTCTTACTAACTAAAAATAGTTATTTAGTAATAACTAAAATTAGTTTATAGACAGCTGCTTTACATTATATGGAAGAAAGAAGAGTGGAAGGCCCGGAAAGCTTAGAAAGCCACATCCCTGTGATTCACAGAGTATACTGGGATTTAAAACACTTAACTGTATGTGCTGCCTAAATGCTTTTTTTTTACTTGTATTTTGAAAAAGTATATCACAGAGGTTTTGCTGATGAACGTTAAGGATCAAGTAGATGATGCTTTTCAAAAGATGCTTATTTGTAACCAGAAGAGATAGATATATATTTGAAGTGGCTTTTTTAGAGTTGTAATTCAAAATACATTACTATGTAGGACAATTGAAATATTATCAAAGAAAAGTTCTATAGGTTTTGAACTGCCTGGTAAGAATCAATATACTTTGCTCAAGCGCCAATTTTCTGAATTTCTGAAATGGTAGTGAAAATGAACTAGGTTAGCTACTATATTGTGATATAAAAGTAAGGTCAGGACTATCAAAGGAAGATATCAGAAGTGTTTCTGCACATTAGTGAAAAACTCTTCCTTTGCAGATCTCTGAGTGAAATAGTAGATTTCCACTTTCTCCCATTTTGTGGAGGATTCTTTTTTTTCCTTCCAATTTTACTTCATTTCAGAAGTTGAATATTGGTTACATATTTTTGACCTTATATTTGCACCAGCGTGGCAAAGTCAGTTTGTTTTGATTTTGAGAACAATGACATGTAATCCTGGAAGTTGCTTGCTTCGCATAGGGCATCTTAGTAGCAGCACAGCAACCTCCTGACCGGACAGTCCTTGTAAGGGGAATTCAGCAATTCTTAGAGACTGTGTTTCACATGACACAGGAAACCTGCAGTGTAAAGTTCATAGCCTTATGTGATACTGTTGGTAATTACTTTCACTACCCGAGAGAATACGGTATTTGAAAGAATAATACTTTTATTCAAAATCTTAGTTTGTCTAAAGTAATGCCACAGCTCGTGCTGGCTGATATGGTATTTGAGACGGGAACTTTGTTAATCCTAGGATTTTTAAAAATCTCTTTAAAGAGTAAAGTAGTTTTTGAGCATTTAAATGAAAAGCAAATGTAAACTTTTTGCCATTCATGAATTTCCCTGCTCTTTTTCATTTATTAAAAACATTAGGCAGTGTTGACATGGGGCTAAATTCTACCACTTTTAGGTAAATGTGAAAGGATGTAGGAGTCTCCGTCGGCCCACCTAGTGAAAACTGTAGCTATACTTTGATAGTTACAACTAGCGTTGGGATATGAAGCTGGCCTACCTACAGAAATCCTTGTCTAAACCCTTCTGCTTGTTGAAAAGTTTAGACTTCCACTACTTACAGCAAAAAAAAAAACAAACCTGAAGGAACTCGACTGTATGAATCCTGCAGTTAGTCAAGAACAAAGGAGTGGTCTATACATGCCACATTTTATCTTTGATTTTCTTTGTAAACTCATAATTAAATATATTTTCTGACAGAAAAGTCACAAAGATTAAATACATACAATTAATTAAGTACAATGAAAAGAGTGTAAATATACTTGCTGAATTTCTGCTAGCATCAATGTCATTATAATACATAAAAATCGTTTAAAAATCTTTAGATCTCTATGAGTATGCATGTCTTTTGCTCAGTCATACTTTAGAGATTACTGCTTTATCCCAGTTGTTGCAAGTCTGGCTTTTTTGTTGCCTGCTGTCTCTCAAGTTTTTTGGCTGCATTTGTCAGTTCATTTGGCTTCTCTCTCTTCCTCTCCAATCTGTCAGCAGGCTAGCAATGTTTTCATTCCTGCTAGCTGCATCGCTTAGATTCCCCTCAGTGTTCAATCTGTTCTGCATTCATTCTGCCATGTTCTCTGCTGAATTTGTAATTGTGCCTAGAAATAGTAACTGGCAGTTGGTCATTTAGAAATGGGACAACTAAGAAATCATGATGACTTTAAAGAAAAATGACTAATCATCGTAGATAAAATAATTTAATAATAAAGCACTGTCTTTATGACAACAGGGTTAACATTGAACTTTCTCACTCAAGAGTGAAACATTGTCCTTTTAGAAGATTTTAATACCTCACAATTCAAATCTATAATCTCTATTTTGAACTTCTTCAGCTAGCCTCTTGGATGTCTTGATTGTAGTTACCTATGGCTGACTGAGGATTTGTACCAATCTTCCTTGTCCACATCAGCTACTTAGCTTAATTGTATTTTTTTTTATTGCTGTCTAGGTTTAAGTTGTCATATCAACTAATTGTAGTTTTGGACCTTTTGGACCTTCACTTCAGAATAGCTAGTTGATATGGCAACTTAAGCATAGATAGCAATAAAAAATAGCCTGTCACCAGTATGTCATCTTAGTCCAATATTATAGTATCATTCAATTAGCAGCAATAAAATTCCATATTATATTCATATTAACAACAGGCATAAGCTCTAACCTATCACCCTATAAAATATGTATCAATATCTTTAAGCATTGTAAGTGCTTCAAAAATAAAAATAAAAAATAATTACACTAGAAACATAACTCTTTGGCCTTCTTATGTCTAAGTAACTAATACAAATATATTGTTTTCCAATTACCAAATATTTGTAAACGTATATAGTTGTCTATTTAGCATAGCAGCACTGTATGTTAGTATCTACTTTTGCAATCTTACATGCTCCTGTGTTACAAATATGCATTTGTGTTAAGTCTTTGTCAGCAACTGAAAACTAAACTGTTCCCTAGGAAATTTTGAATAAAAGATGTGCTCAGATTGTGAGTGAGAGTTGCATGACAGTTACTCTGTAAATATTCATTACAGAAACCACATCAAGAACAGGGAGTTGGTAAGAAAGCACATATCTATTTAGGTCATGATAACCGGGTAATATTGCTTGAGGTGCATTCAGGTGTCATTAAGGACAATTTTGTTCTGGGCAGTTAACTGGCGATGTTGACAGCTAGGCCAGCTCTACTCTGGTTTCGATGGCGAAAAAGCTACAAGAGGGAAAAAACCCAACAAACTCAATTAATAAAAGGAATTTGGAAATGCCATCATTAAAAAGAAAGAAAGTGAGAAGAACATAAGCGATTCTCCTAACAGATGTTGACATTCATTATTTTTGTAGGCAAACTTTTTTGTCTTTATCTTGCTGTTAAGTAGATGTGTTGAAAATACATCTTATTTAACTGAGATTTTAAGCATGGAATAAAGGTGGCAGATATTAATGGAAACAAGAAATATTATTTTAATTAAATTCTCAGGAGTTCAGAATATTTTGGGGAAGCCAGTGGTTCAGAAGTGTTGCTAACACCCCTGGCATTGTTCGATAGAATTTCTAAGCACTTTTTCTGAGTCTTTGAATTTGGAAGTATTTTATTTGCTCAACAGGTACAGCTCCACTAGCTATACTAACAAACCTTCTGAGCCTCCATAAGGAAAGCTACGATAAGTAAAATTAATCGTGATAGAATTGTCAACCAGCAAAGTCTGTAGTTTGGGCAGACCTTTGAGAAATGTCAGCAAGTGTTCTCCTATCTATGACATCTTCCTCATAAAATAGTTGATGAAACTTATTATTGACAATTTTGTGCACTAAATTAGAAATTTACAAAGATTTCTTACAGAATAAGCATTTCTTTAAAGCATTGAATTACAAGGTCATCTCATCTTGATTTATACCATTATTACTTGCAAATATAGCTCCATGACTCAATATACACATGCTTTAGAATTCTAGTTTTTATTAAGCCTGATAAGTAAAATCAGATAGAACATGTCAGGACAGAAGTTTACCTGATGCCTGTTGTGCTTATGAAGAATTACATCTATAATAAAACTAAATTGCCAGAAAGGCAAGTAAAGATAATCAGTGTAAGTAATCTGAAAGTGTATGGAAGTGACATAGGACAATTGGTAAAATTGATGCAATATAGATTAAACATGAGTTTTATCAGTATTTCAGAATGTCATAGTGTGTTAGCTTGCGGTGGAATATACTGGCCTAAAAAGTACATTATGATGTTTCAGTATAAAATGATTTTCAGTAAAACTCGATAGGTTTTCAGTATAAATTTATCAGATTGAGTCTTGTTTGGGAGATTATTTGCATCAAAAACTCAGTGAAGAATAATGACAAGGTTTAGTATAGTTTTCCTCCAGGCAGCTTATGCAATACAGCTTGATGAAGAAGCTAGATAAGTAGAGGAGTTTGTCACTTAAAAGGAAATCCTACCTAACTGATTTTGGCACAGCACAGTTAAAATGGTGATATTTTGGAAGTTTGATGCAATGTAAATTTTAGCAACAATGTTAGGAATGTAAATTTATTTTTCTCTTCTTTCTTTTACAAAGAATACTATTATCATACTGATATGTTAAAAAATAACATTAATTTTACTGATGATAAGATGGGCAGGGTTACAGGTGTTGTAGAAGATGATCTTGATGAATCAAAGAAGTGATGTTGAAAATTATGTAAGATTTTTCTTTTTATTCTAAACAGACAAATGAGGAAAAATACTATATTTGCAGTTCGACATCATTGGAGAAATTTGGAAAAACTAGACATCACTTACAGTGCCTGAATATCAGAATTGCTTTAAGTCTAGCATATCTTATACAATCCTACCTTAACAGAAAATCCATTATTTTAATTCATAATATCTATAGCATTTAAATACATAGTTTGACGTAGTCTCACATCTTTTTCTTTCTGAAGATTATATACATTTTAAATTAGTTCACATCTGCAGAGAATTCTTTATGCTTTTGAATTGGGGCAGTGCAAGGGAATTTTTCTGAACGTACTGAACTCAAAACAAAATGTACTGGCAATTTGCTGGTCATTTGTGCTTTGATTAAATAAACAATATGTGTCTATGTATCTTTTGGACAGGTGAGTTCCGAGAGCTTTCTGCTTAGGACTTAGTGAATCATCATGGCTTCTGGCTTCAAGAGAACACAGCTTGTAAAGCTTGTGTCTCAATAAAAAAACACCATAGATCAACCCTTCTGTTGAAAACATTGTGGATGTGGCTCATTTAGTTCAGCTGTATTACTATTAGAGGCCCCAGTCAAAGTCATAGTCAAAGTCCAAAGTCCTAGGACCCATATTCACTGTTCTTTTGCAGTTTTGCTGTTGCAGTTTTTTTCTTAGTTTGTGTTTGGCAGTTGTAGACTAGCTCCAAAACAGCATTGAGTTCATTTTAGCAGGTCAAGAAAGAAAAATACACAGGAAATATGACAAAGGAAAGAGGAGTAAGTCAGGAGCTAATCTATTCTCTCATTTATTTTTCTTTTAACTGAAAAGATTGCTGCAGTCCAGCAATATGACAATCCTGTGATATAGTCATTATATACAGATATACATTATGCTGATAGGAGAAGTTTCTCCTCCATGACGGTTTATGTGTATCAGTTACTATTCTTTTGTTTTAACTAACCAGAATTATAATAATCTGAATTAATGTGTTGTTCTTGACATATTAACAAAAAATATATTTAGAATCAGATGGAATATTCACAAAAATGCCATTTACATTCATTCATTTTCTCAAAAATGTCTTTCTTTTAATATAATAGAAGCAGGGGGAAATAGCATAACACTGATATTATGAAGAATGTGCTATTGGACACAACAGAAACAGTTCCTTTGATTATAAAAACCACAGCCTACTATTGGCCTTGCAAGTACAGCTATATGGGTGGAGTTGTGTCAATAAAGATTTAAAATGACAGCTATTTGAACTGTAGTTACTATGCTTAGTAATATGCAGTAAGTCTCCACAGTATATATATTCTTGAAATATAAACCGTCTGTTACAAAGTTCTATGCATTTTGCAGAGGGTTCAGGTAATTTGAAGTTTCTGCTCCTAAAACATGAGTTTTTGCATTCCAGGCTACAAATAATTCTGCTGCTGTTATGATTGGTTATGACCAGAACAGGCTACAGAGAGGAAAATACACAGCTTAGCTTTTTTAGTTTGAATGACAGCATCTTTCTTACTTTAAATTCATCTGATTTTTCATTATGTGTACTCAATTTAAAAGCTACTAGAAGGCCTCAGCCTTCATATTACCTCTCCTTTCACCTTTGAATTTACTTTAGTTACTTTGCCACTGGTTTATATAGTGCCTGCAGCAGATGAAATACATCAGTGTTTTAATAAGGTTTTACTGTAAGTGGTTGATGGAGATCAGGAAAATCCATGATGGAATATGGTAAGAGTGGTCATTTACTGTAAACAAACAAAAACACTACAGTGTTTTTTGATACAATGAATGATTATACCACCTGAATGGTATTGTGTTATAAAAACAGAAAATCTATCAGAAAAAGTGTGCATAAAGGCCACAAGTTACTTCACAGAAGCAGATGCAGTTAAGACAACTGCAGTGGCCAACAGCAGAAATTTGACAGCGTGGCATCTCCAGAAAGGTCAGATATGTGCACAATCTCTGCTTTTATGGCCATGACCTTTTGGGCTTAGACACCAAAGAAAAACTTTGAAGTAGAGTGGGTAGCTTTCAGTCTTTTCTAGGCAAATTTTGAATATCCCCAAAGATGGAGATTCTACAGCCTCTGGGCCACCTGTTTCATTGTTTGACTATTTCTACCGAGAGTGCTGTCATTGCTGCAACTTGAGCCTATTGTCACACAGAAGAGTCTGGTGCTGTCTTCTTTGTGACCAGGTTAACTGAAGACAGCACAGTAGATACCCTGTTAGACGTCTCAGGCTGAACACAGGCAGTGCTATTTCTCCTTATACATTATGTGCTCCAGCCCCCACTATCTTGGTGACTCTCCACTGGATTCACCTCACTGTGTTAGTGGCCTCCTTGTACTAGGAAGTCACATTCAACTTCTCCTCTAAGAGAACCAGTCTTTTTCTGCCAGGCTATTTTCGGTATGTCTGCGTTAGTTTATTCAGTTCCAGATGCAAGACTTTCACTTGCATTTGTTGAAGCTCTTGAGGTTTCTGTTGGCCTTTTCTCCAGCTTGTCAAAATCCCTCTGAATGATAACGCTACCATCCAGAATATCAGCCTCTGTCTCTAATAATGTGTCATCTACACACTTGCTGTGGGTGTATTCCAGATGATTATCTAGGTCTACGGACATTAGGGAATATCACCTGCAATATCAACTGCAGTAGAGCTTCGCTAGGAACTAGATGCCAGTGGGACTTTGAACTACTCTCCACTATTCTTTAAGCAAGTGGTCCAGCTGATTTTCCACCCACCAGTATCCCTATTTCCACCCACCAGTATCCCTTGTTTGGCACCCAATAGTAGAATACATGATGCCTCATTTGGCCAGAAAGATACTGCTCCATAATCCTAGGGACAGTGTTCAGTGGACACTGTAGATCACTCAATTTGTTCGTTCTTAGTCTGAAATAAGATCTTACAAGTAATACGGAGGCAAAAACTCAGTGAGTGCCTTAGCCATTTCCATGTTGTTAAGTCTTTTGCTCTTTTGTGCAGTAAGACCAAATTTTCCCAGCTGTCTTCTGTTGTTCCTAATTCTCTCTCTCCTGCTTCCCTGGAGGAAGATTGTTGCTCTCTTCCCTTTTCATACTCTTGCTTTTTGTGTCAGAGCACCATCAGGAGTTCCCCTTTCCCATGCTGACCTTATGTATACATGGTCAACTTCTTGCATATAGGAATGAACCACTTCTTTGCTTCAAAGTATGAAGATCAACCTGAATGAGTCTGAGAGAGACCAGACATGGAAGATCAGCCTAGAAACCAGGCCTGATATGAGTTTATATAAACATAGATGAGAAGTATTTTTCTGTAAGAATAAGCTGAGAAAAGCTAAGCAATTTTCTTCGCTCTTACCTGCAAACATTTAATGATTTAAAACTTCTGTACACCCCTAGGTCAGAGAATAGTTGTAAGAAGTTTTCATGATCATTCTCTATAAAACAGTAAAATGAAACAGAATGAAATGAATACTTTTAAAAAAGTAAAACAGAACTGTACCTTAACAAGAAAAGAACACAAATTATTCTATTTTATGATGTAAATCAGAGAAATGTTCATGGAAGGCAATGCACAGCATTATTTCGGTTAGAGAAAAAACATCCCATTTCCTGTTTCCAACTAGGTGTTCTAGATGAACATATCTCACAGCTTGTGAGGCTTTCAGGCTTTTGGAATCTTATGTGTTCCTTATTCTCAATGTTAAAAAAGGATGTATATTTTTATTAAAAGTAACCTTTTGGTTTTAAAATCTTTCAATATAAGCATATATACATGCATAAATATATATATGAATGTAGTCAAATGTCATTGTGATGGAATTATTTACATGGAAGTTTAGTACAGAGTTTATAACAGCTGTTGGAAATAGATTGAAGTTTATATTTATAACTGAAGTTTATATTTATATTTATAACTGAAACCTTCTTGCTTTCTTTTCTGGACATGCAAAATTTCAAGCGCTGACTTCTTTGATTTTACACTTTTGCACAAATATGAATTCACGGGGAGGATAGTTAGTAGTGCCCCCAATGCACTCCAGTCTCCGGAATTGCCTGAATCTGATATATTAAAAAGGGAATAGCTTCAGAGTGAAATGCGACCTTCCTAATAAAAATCATCCTTTTATTTGCTTCAGAGAATTTCATTAGCTATATCTTCTTTATGTGATAATACATCAACAGATTTAATAAGGCAGAAAAAAAAGAATCTTTATGGAAGTTTTCTAAACAAACATTATAGGAATGGTATGAGGAATCTTTGAGCTTCAAAAAAGTACTGTTGTTTTTGTGTCAATAGATACAAAGATACCAAGAGACATATTTAATTCTATGCTTTCAAGTTTTGCTCAATAATGTGTTTTGATGCTAGAAGTTCCAAAGTATTAACCTTCTTTGTTCTATTATAAATATTAGCAAGCAGGAAAGAGTCATTTTATTGTTAGGAAAAATTTAATTTAGAGTCTCTTTTAGAACGGTATAACTGTTTTTGTCTCTTCCTTTTGATGACAAAAACAACCAAGTCCACATTTCCAAATGCTTTTTAAAATCTTTAAAATGCAGCTTCATTGTAATATCTTTAGCAACATAATAATGCTAGTATTATCATTTTTAATATTATTATTACTCAAGCCAGTAAAAAAGCAAATCCTTGTGGAAAATATACAATGTATTGTAATTACTGTAAATTTATAAATATCGAATATTGTAGTAATAGTAACATTTAATTCTGTAGTGAATAAAATTAAATCAAAATTAACAATTATAATGATCTTAGTCCAGTTCTACGTACAGGACAGAGTTTTAGGACATAATTCCTTAATCACAATCCTTTAGTCATTTTAGAAGTCTCTCACTGGTCTCTATCATAGTGGGAGGGTCAGCAGTGGACCCAGCTCTCCAGGTGCAGCTTCACCCAGTAGGGTGGAGAGATCAATCACCTCTCCCAACCTGCAGGTCATGAAAAACCTGGTGTGCTCTGAGAGGTCATTGTAGTCAGCTTGTCCACCAGGAGCTCCGGCTGCAGCCCATCAGTTTTCTGGTGAACGGAATTACTCCCCACCAAGTGCAGGACGTGGCATTTCCCTTTGCCAAGCTGCATGAGGGTCCTCTGAGCCCCATTCTCAAGCCTGCTGAGGTCTATCTCAATGGCAGCACAACCACCTGGTGCATCAGCCACTTCTCTTAATTTTGTATCAGCTGCAAACTTGCTTGAGGATGCATTAGCTAAATACAATCCCAGTCTCCTGTATTATAAAATTATATGTACTACTAAATTCAAGCCAGCAATCTTCTATCTGCACTTTTTGAATGCATTTGCACACAGCAATTAAAGCAAAAATAACCAGAAACAGGAACATAAGAATTTTTTCAAATCAAAATTTCAGATTTTGGCAGATACTTCTTTTTCCTGCGCTTTAAATAAAACTATGACAAGAGGTCCTACATGAATGTCTGTGTATTGTTACTGCAGAGAATTCCAGCAATTTTTGGAATTGTATTTCGGTCCCATTTTCTCTTTTTCACCACTCTCTTTCTGAGATGTGGAAGGTGGTTCTAGGAAAAGGTAGCAAAGGAGAGGAGGCTTGGAATACTGCAAAGGAGACTGGAAAGAGTTGGTAGATATCCTATATTATACAGGATTTCTTGAACTTCGGCCTAAATTCTTGTGTCCTGTATTAGCAACATACAGAATATTATTTTTTTCTTGTATTTGTCATGTTATTTGGAAGAGAGAGCGGGAACTACCTAGCCATTGCTGCTCTTACTTCTTTAAAAAGCTCCTTTCTGCTTTTTCCTTCAGCAGAGGAATGAGAGAGGCTCAAGACCTGAGCTTGTGCAAGTGAAAGATGACTGTGCTGGAGGCCCAGTACTGCTGTGAAGAGAAGGCATGAAGGAAAAGAGCTTTTTCCTTCTTTGTTTTCAGCACAGGACAGGCAGGGGAAAAGCTTGGCCTGGTTCTGTTGCCACTGCTTATACTTTCAAGAAGCAGTGAGGATATTAATGAAAGGAAGAGTCTGAGCTCAGCCTTTTGCCAACCATGACACGTGATCTTATCACTCCAGAGAAGTCAAGTTTCCTGGTAGGGAACCACTAGTCCAGCTGATCATTCCCACCAGGATAGTATATACTATAGTGTTGTCTCTACAGGATGTTACCAAACACAGAAAAGAATTCAGGAAAATATAAGAAAGAATTCCCAATAGCTTGACTTTATGGCCCAAAATTCAATGTGCCCAAATGCTAGCTCATAAACAATGTAGCTGTTCATATATGTCTCCTGTTGAAGAGGCCCTTTTTTGTTGTTTCAAACTAGAAAATGCTTTTATGTGCTACATCAATAAGGACAAAAGCCAAGCCAGAGGATTGTTTTTGAGGACAGAACAGTTATTCACTAGAAGTAGAAAGGGATATGAACCAAGAGGGATAGATTTTACTTGGTTTTATTGCAGCATTGTTTTGTGTCAGTAGGCAGTTCACACTTCAGTTTTCTTACATGTATAGAATAATTCTAATTTGTAGAGATTTTTGTCACCTTTTAAATTAGAGATACTGTATGAATGCCTTACCACTAGTTGCATCATAGATTGCTACACTATAAATAAAACCTTTAAAATCCTCTCCAAAAAATAAATAGCTTTTCTGAAGTGACAGAAGAATTGAGCCATGTATTCTTGTTTAAAATTGTGGCAACTTATTTTAAAAAATTAAATATACTGTAATTTATTACTTAGGTCCAATTAATTTTTTTAGCATTCTTCTATGATATTTTTAACAAATCTAAACATCCAAAGTAGAAGTCCCTTCTTCCCTAGAAGAAGCACTTTAAGCTTGTTTTGGTGTCTGGATAAATAGTTTCTGATGACTGTAACCGCTTCTGCAGGAACAGAAACGATCTTTCTTTGCCTCAGCTTATTCAGTTCAATGTTGTAACTTAGCTCATTCAGAGTTAAGTGAAGGAAAGCAAGAACTTGTTTTTTTCTTCAAATGTGCACAGTAATGTAGGTAGTGTGTTGTAGTTAGCAAAAAAAAAAAGAACTGAGTGTAAATCTTATATTTAATTAAAAATTTAAATGTCTCATTTCTTTGCAATGATTAACAGTGCTTTCATAAAAGAGAAAGTTACTGTTAAAAATCTGTTATTTGAAATATTTTTGTTTGTGATTTTTAAGTCATCGCAATATTAAAATGATTCTTTAAATTACTTCAACCTGTTCCAGTCTGTTTTATAGACTGCTGTAAATGTTCAGACAGAAACCAGGCTATTGATTCTGTATGTATAGAAAATATATGCAAACAAGCAAAATATAGGCTCACTTTTTGCAGTTTGAGCCCTTCAGGTGAAGAGTATTTATCTTCTTACTTGAAAAGAATTTGGTTGATTCAAAAATTTATTCTCAGTCCCTGGTACATATGAATAGGTTTGAAGAAGGGAGGAGATAAAATTCTGATTAAAAAAAAGTAACATCCATCTCTTTGAGTATTTGTTCTTAATACATTAAAAAGTTGGTGTAAAAATGGTTCTTAAAAATGGCATTTGGAATGATAAATCTGTTGCATTGTGAAAAATACATTTTTATGTTAAAAAAAGTGACAAGTATTTGGCCTCTATACTGAGCCAGCTAAATTAAAAGGAAAATCTCTAATTCTTCTAGGCAACAGCTTACTGTCACCAAAAACCGGGAATAAACCTCTTAATACCAATGTAGTATTAAGAAGCAGGCATTCACTTCATTGCAGCACTGCATGCACGAGTGATAGCTCTACCAAGCGGGTACCCTAGCGGGTGCTTGCTAGAACTTTTATTTCTCTATTATCTACATATGCATTAAATTCTAGGAAATGATCATACATATTCATTCCATTTCCTGGAACTAATTACAATATACCCCACCCTCATGTACATGCACCCTTTGTCCCTTTGGTGGTCGTTTTCCAGGAAGTCACTTCCATATATGTCTTCATTTTGGCTCCGTGGGCCCTGTTTTGGTCCTGTTGCCCTGCTTCAGCCAGTTCCTCAAAGATATGGTGGTCCTTATTTTCGCCTTCAACCGATGTTTGCTGCTTTTGTGTATATTCTTTCATGATATTCCAGTAACATCTGCCATTTTGTCCATATTCTCTCATAATATATCAGCAACAACAGCGAAATATGTCCTTGGGTGCATTTTCTTCTGGGGTTTCTCACAACATTACTGTGGGATAAATGCTCAATTTTACTGCTTCCTGGTGGTAAAAGTTCCTTTGGAGAAAAAAAAAAGCCTTTTGGAAATATGACTTAACCTGACCTAACTATTTTAATAAGTTTAACCTCTTTTGTCTCAAGAGGGATATGCCTAATCTATCTTTATTTGGGGAAGAAACTTAACCTGTGGGTAATAATCACACTTCTGTGATTATTCAGGTATTGGCTTTTGAAATAGACTGTGCATATGTGGTTCTCTAATGATGTCTAATTTCTAGGAAATTAAATTTAAAAATATGAATTGTTAAATTCATCTGCATATGTGTCTACGCAAGGAGGATCTACAACACTGAAAGTGTATATTTTAATCCTAGGAAATGGCATATAAAGAGAAATTATTTCCAAAATACGATGGAGGCTGAATTAAGACCACTTAATTCTATGGCTTTTCACATATAAGATAAAAATTTAACCCTCCCTATACAGTTTGCCTTTCAAGTTTCATTTTTAGGGTACTGAAGTTTCTGCTTGTCCTCTTGTGGCTTGAGAGTATATTGACAGAGATAAGTAAAAGGCACACAAAGTCAAACTGAAGTGATCTTGCCGTGTATTCCCATGAGTATCTACTGAAAGAGAGAGGGAGGAGGTCTGAGGGTAAACAGGGCGAGTAGGCATGAAGATGGGAAGAAGGCGTGAGGGGTGAAGAGGGGAAGTAGACCAGAGGGTTAGCAGACGGAGGTAGACCTCAGGATAAATAGAGCAAGTAGGCTTGAGAGCAAACTTGGAGAGTAGGCCTGAGGGTAAACAGGGCAAGTAGGCCTGAGGGTAATCAGAGCGAGTAGGCCTAAGGGTAAACATGGCGAGTAGGCCTGAGGTAAAACAGGGGGAGTAGGCCTGAGGGTAAACAGGAGATGTAGGCCTGAGGGTAAACAGGATGAGTACTTCTGGGGGTAAACTGGGGGAGTAGACCTGAGGGTAAACAAAGGGAGTAGGCTTGAGGGTAAACATGGCGAGTAAGCCTGTGAGTAAACAGGGCAAGTAAGCCTGAGAGTAAACAGAGAGAGCAGGCCTGAGGGTTAACAGAGGGGGTAAGCCTGGGGAGTAGGTTTACACAGGTGGAGTAGGCCTGCAGGTAAAGAGAGAGAGTAGACCTAAGGGTAAACAAAGGGAGTAGGCCTGAGGGTAGACAGGCGAGTAGACTTGATGGTAAACAGAGGGAGTACCCCTGAGAGTAAACAGGGTGAGTAAGTACGAGAGTAAACAGAGGGAGTAGGCCTGAGGGTAAACGGGGCAAGTAAGCCGGAGGGTATACAGAAGGACTAGGCAGGAGAGTAAATGGAGGTTATAAAGGCACATTTAGGAGTGATAAAATTATCAAAATCTCATAGTTTATAGAAAGTTTTATAGAAGTTTACAAGAAATGTCCTTAATTTGCTTTACATTTCTCCAAACCATTTTCAATATTTTTGTGATATATTTTTTAAAAGAAGGTAGAATTACTGCAAGTTATGTAATCAGAAAGAAAACTTGTTCATTGTTTAGGACATCTCCTACAGTATTTTGAGAGCTGTTTCTGTCCCTACTTCATACGAAGGTCATTTTTGTCAATACTATCCAGATGTCTGTCTTCAGGATCTTTCTAAACATGTTTTTCTCTATAATCATGGCCCCACTCTGTTGCCTTCACCTCCCTGTTTATTCCCTCTTGTTCTCCTCCCACTGCTATTCGATTTATTTCTCTGGAATTAGCTCTCATCCCATCAATTAATGGAATTCCATCTCTTTGTCTTAGAAAGGAAGTAAAGTGGATAGGTCTACTCCAAAGTTCTGCTTTTTTTAAAAAAATATGTTTTAATTGTTTTAGGTATGTGTAACATTTGTCTGAGGCAATATTTTGGTATGTGGAAGGCATAGAAAGTGTTAAGTGACCTTGCCATATATTCGCCTCACTGACTACTAGGCAGGAGTAGGATGAGGGTAAAGGATGATATGGAGATCTTCAAAACCCATTTGAGTGGCCTGTGCCACGTGTTCTATGTGTCCCTGCTTGAGCAGGGAGGTTGGACCAGGTGGTCTCTAGAGGTCTCTTCCAACTTCAACCATTTTGTGATTCTGTAGGATAAGGATCCTTGTCCAGGATATGATAAAACTTAATTAGGTTTGGATACTGTAGTTGCAGTTGTAGCTGTATGTATTTCATAGAGGGCAAAATTATTGCACATTTAGATTCACTGATTGATTAGATTGCAAATAATAGATTTGAATTAAAAAAATGTT
This sequence comes from Nothura maculosa, assembly GCA_032353885.1. NCBI lineage: Eukaryota > Metazoa > Chordata > Aves > Tinamiformes > Tinamidae > Nothura > Nothura maculosa. The sequence continues at coordinate 5,300,127 of JAUBOD010000290.1, forward strand.
TAGCTTTATGCCTGATTTTAGGCAAATGAAGAATTAAAATTTCCACAGATATTAGATAAATCTCCATTGTTCATATTTGAAAATGAAATGAAAAACAATGGTAGTTGAATCCATTGTGAATTCACCA
>JAUBOD010000291.1:0-27227 GCA_032353885.1 Nothura maculosa
AGAATCACCTGCTCCATTACATCAAGTTGAGAATGTTCTGTTTCAAAGAGCTTGACAAGAAGCTGCAGAACTTGGGGATGAAGGAGCTGATGGCATGTACTGATCTGCAAACAAGACAGCCAAGTAAGAAGATCAGAATTTAAAACCGTATTCCCTTTTTATCAGACAAGCTTACACTGATGTTCAGTGCCGGATATGGATTTTTTTTTTATTTTTAAAATGTTCTATGATTGCCTCCTTTGACGCCTAAATTTCCCTAGTGTAAATATAGCTGAGTTGACAAAACTAATTAACTAATTCTGAACTGAAATAAATTCATTTCCATGTGTATACTGAGTTAGAGCAAGTGACAAGCATTAAATGAACTGGCTGTAAATCAGGTACCATTAAAAAAAAAAAATGTTCTCCAGCAAGATTTTCCATATCTTACCTCATCCAGTAATGCCAGATGCACTGGCGTGTGATCAGTCTGCAGCTGAAAATACCGTGGTTCTGACACTGTCCAGTCTACCCACTTTAATACACCCATTGCTACCACTGGAAATCTGCAAAAGAAAGAGTTCATTTAGTAGGAAGTATTCAGGGAGGGGGCAGTACATTTTAAACATCATCTTTTGAAAGTTACTTTTGGACCACATTTTTACCTATTCTACAAAAAGAATTTTCTCACACAGTTCCCTGCAAAAACACTTCCTTTTAATAACATTTCCTGCCAACAAGCAGCTTGAGACCAGTGGTTGCTCTCACCTGATACACTGATAGAGGGTGCTCAGTTCTGCAACCAACTCTGATGCACCTTTGTTCTCGTTACAACATAGGTTGTGAACAGTTTCAATGGCTTTTGAAGTTGATTTGAGTTCATCTTTATTTATGCTGACTCTCTTATTCTGAGGGAAAAGAGAAAGAAAAAAATAAAAAAAGAAGTGAGACATGAATAAACAGGATATCCCTGGCTACTTGAGGAGAGGGGTTGCAACTGGCTATAGGACTAAATTCACGTTACATTTCCTAAAATGTAGGCTCATATGCAAGTTTTTAGAACTAAGTTAGAGTTGAAGCATAAACATTTCACTTATCTAATCCCCTAAGCATTACTTTAACTATTTCAGTTTATAGAATTCATCTCCTCCAAAAAGCACATATAGTTCTAACAGACAGTAGATATCTGCTAGGATAGCAGTAGATACCTGCTATTGATATCCTTCTGGATAAACTAGAGTACAGAAAGACAACAAAAATATCCAATGCAGTGGAACTTTCACAGTATGATTTGATCTGCAGAGGTATTCAGGATTGACAGTTCCAACTATTTCAGTTGACATAAATCAGAGTACATTATTTTAAACTAAAAACCTCTTAACCATAAAAGTTCTTCAGCACAGCTACATCACTGTAGTTAAAAAAGCACATACTATTCACAGAACTGAACATTACCTTTTTCCACATCTCTACTACACTAGCTGCGTATGCCAGTATGTGAATATATTTATGTTTGTGGTCCTGATTGATCTTGGCACCTGGCTTAAACAATGACTGCATGAAGAGGTCCAGAAAAGCAGGTACTCGAATCTGTGAAGGAAAGGAATGCTTTATGAGAGCCTAAGAATTATAACAAATGTCTAAAAATAAGATTTTTGCACCTGACAAACCCCACGGAGAATAAGGCACTAACAACAAATTTTTGTCTTACGAATATATTAGATGTTTGGGCCCTTTGGGGAAACTTATGGCATTAAAAAAGAAAAGCTAAGAGGTGTATGTATTTAGCTTTTACCATTTGTTATCAGAAATCATGTTACAGAAAGACTGTGAAAGGTTTGAAACAAATTACCTATCCCTACTTGAAACAAAATGCAAAAATTGAGATTATCTTCTTTTAAAATAATTAGTTCTTTTCTACCTTTAATGCAAGCAATTATAAGAAAAAAAAACAAACAAACAAATTTGGAATGGAAAAAGAAGAAAGAAAAAAGAAAAGCAATGAAACAAAGAGATACTACTAACCAGCTCTACTGGAGGGGGGTCCATGCTTGTAAACATTTTGAACAAGACAGTGATATCTGCTGGATTCAGAGCTCCTTTGGACAACATTGCACCAAGTGCTTGACATGCTCGAGGATAGGAGGCAGCAGTACCCAATGCTAAAGTGATCTGACTAGCATCATGGCCTCTTGATAAAGAACATAAACATTCATGAGAACTTATTTTCTGAAATCAGGACTTATTTTCTTAAATCAGACATGCTATTTTTAGCCTTAGGACAGAACCCATGACCTTAGACAATTACAAAAATATGACTGTATTTCTCTTGTTTCTAAATTATGCAAGAACTTTTTTTTTTTTTTTTTAAAAAAAACTAGATAGACACTCTCTTCAGCTCTTAATTCTTGCTATTTCAAGTCTCTTTGAACAGGACACTGAACCTTTCAGATGTTTTAAAGGATTATGGCCAAAGTAAAAACCATTCGGTTGTAAATGATTTCATTCTACAGCAGCATTTACAAAAAGGTAAGAATTCCTCCTCTACTGGTACAAGAATGCACAAAAGGTAACAATTCAAATTACAGTGACTTACCTTGCACAAAGAAATATAGCAAGCACTTACTTTTCATGAGCATATCGCTGAACCTCCTGAGCAATCCGCCTGACAGCTGACCCTCCCTGCTCTTCCTGGGCTAATATGGACATCATAGATTGAGCGAAGAGATATGTGTGTTCTCCATGACACACCATCTTCTGTGAATGCACACAGCAAAACCTTATCAGTCAGCAAGAAATATGCCAGTATTCCACAAAAACTTTCCCTTAACAGGAAAGATTATACTGAAATGTACTACTTCAAAGAAAGAGACAACAACCAGTAAGAAAGTAGAGGAAAAGAAAAATCCCATAGCATCACTATGCATTGACACCATGCAAGAATAAAAAACAAAAATAAACCTCTAACTTCTAGATTTTAAATGCTGGACTTGAGATGGAGTTCTGACCTACTCATTGTGCTGTACTTTCTCTACAATATATGTCACCCAAGTAAAATGCCACCCAAATCTCACTACACAATCCCACAAAAAAAAAACCCCACATTCTATACTGATAAAGATGGCGATTTTAAAAATCACTGACACAGATTAGAACAGAATTATTTTGTCAGAGGTCTGACTAGACTGTTCTTTAGATATTGCATTAAATGTGAAATAAGAGATATTTACTTCATCTTCATACAATTAATAAATGTGTCAGTTAAGAAGTCAAAAAAAAAAAAAAAAAAGAGAGAAACCAGTGACTGAATAGTCAGGTAGCATTTTTTAAACACCTTTGCTTCAAAATATTTTGCAAGATTTTGTAGGAGTTCAAGATTTTCTACAACCATGCAAGAATTTGTATATCCTATCCTTAAAGTTTTTTTTTTCCCCCCCATATGAAAAAGAAACAAAAGTATTACAGCAAACTCAGGGAGGTTTTTCTCAAGGTTTTCTTCTCCTCCATCTAAAATTGTTGCAAGAGATGTACGCAAGACTCTAGAAAAAACTTCCAGCTGCTGACATGCTGTTGAAACGCTGGTTATTTCCCCTTGATATCCAGCATCAGATATAAGCTACAATAACAACAGAAAAAAAACCACAGAATACGTTATTTAAGCTTGTATTAGAAATACCCCAGAGTCTGGAAGAACACAAAACTTAAGAGGTGTTTCAAGAATTTGCAAATACAGATCAAAGAAAAAAAAAAAATCACAAAAACAAGACAGAAACCTAGAAAACTACATTTACCACTGGCAACTTGTAACATAATTTCTTCTATTGTTAAGTTCTTATATTGTTATGATATCTGAATAAGCAGTGCTAACAGGAATACAAAACAGATGCAAGCAGGACAACAGCTAATATTTAACACCAGAAGAATTAGGAAGCAGTATTCTCCATTTATTAGATTGAACGTATTACCTTCACAGTAAAATTAAGCATCAAGCAGTCTGGATGTGCTTCTGCCAGCTTGTAGAAGAGATCCCTCCATGTAGTATGTGCTATCATTTGCTCAAGCCAAGCCGGAGTCTGAAAAAAAATAGAGAGGAAAGGAGGTAAGAATATCTGGTTGTCAAAATACTCAGAATGAAAATTTCTGTCTTTTGAGAATCCTCTAGGTTGTGACACAGATCACTAATACAAGCTCAACTGTATCCAGAATTTAAGTAGTCACTGAGAATGCCAATGAAATACACCCGATTTTAAGAAACAATAAGGAATAAAAATTCCTTTCACAAAAAAGGACCTTGGCAAGAGAAAGGATACTCTATGTTATACCTCCCCCTCCATCGGATGAAGGGATCTATAAAAGATTCACTCATGTAAAGAGAGCAATGTGGACTCCATACACACCTCTCCTTCCTCTGTAAAGATAGAATCTGCTTTCCGAGGATCAAAATGCTTGATAAGTAAACTCTTCAAATGATTTTCTACAGTCTCCTGAACTTGCACTGGCTCAACACCTGTACAGAAAGAACAAAAAAAGTCAGCAGATGCTGCATTTTCTGCATAGGTGTTTGGGATTACCGGTTACACTAGTCTTTTTCTCAAGCTCTCTTCACCAGTCATGTAAACAGCAATGCCAGTCATCTCACAAGATGGACAACTTATGATATCTCGTCACACATCATTTACTGGTACTATACCGAGAAGTGCTTACAGCCTTACACAGAAATGCTGTAATTCACAAGTGCATAAAGGAATTGCAACACGTATGCTTAAAACCTTTTCACAACAAAAAGAATTTAGTCACATACAGGCAAGAGCTTTCACACCATCCACATGTCAAATATGATCCAACGCACCACCAATCCAGGCGTTTCTGACAAAACTCACAAAACCCATGTGGCCTGTCCTACCCGTCTGAATGAGCCACTCTGCCAGCAGGTTCACAGTCTGGGCCACAGCAGTGTAGTTTTCAGACAGCAGCTGGATCACATTCTCTGGGGAACCTCCTGCTTGGAAATATCTGATGAAACAATTAGAAAGGAATTACTTAAAGTTATTATTATATTAAAACAAGCAAACAAGCAGGTGAGGTCTCAAGGGAAAACAGTGGCATGATCTGTCCCTTTTCACACACTTCTGCCAAAGGCTGGGGGTACCACCCCCCAAGCAGACTACACCTACCTTTTTAGTGTGTTAAATATAGAGGGCTCCATGATGTAGTCCCGCGTGGAGAACTTCTGCAAACACTCCTGCTGGACGCCAGCATCGTCCTCTCCCTCACCGTCCTCGTCGTCCTGCTGCTGGCGGGGGCAGCCACGTTAGGGCCTCCTTCCCGCACCAACACCCCCGGGCCTCCCTTCAGGGGGGCAGCACCGCGGGCTCCGCGCTCCAAGCCCCGGCCGAAGGGCCTCCCGCTCCGCCACATACGGGCCACGCAGGCCCGGCCGCCGCCCCGACTCACTGCCCCGCCGTCCGCGTCGTCGCCCCATTCCGCCGTGCTGCCCGCGAAGTACTCGGCATCCTCCATGGCTCCCCGTGGCCGAGGAAGCCACGGCGGCAGCGGCAGAAAGGAGGCCGCGGCCGCCTCCCCTTTGGGCGGAGCGGCGCGGAATGGCGGGCGGCCGGAGGGCGGAGCCGCGCGCGGCGGCGCTGCCGTGAGGGGGCAGCGCCGCCCTCAGGGGCCAAGCGCGGGGAAAGGGGGGTTCTGGGTGAAAAACGTCGGTTTTTTGTCCCTTCAGGGTGGCGGAGTTTTTAGTTTTAAAATTCCTCACACCACAAAAACTCTCCAGAGGCGAGGGCGGTTGCAAGAGGAGAAAATAGATGTGTGGTTTTTCTGAATCGAATTTAGCAACAAGCAGCTTCCTGGCACTTATCAAACCATGAAGTGCATATAGGAGAAAAAAATAAGTAACAAATTAGTAGCAATTATTAACTGTTAGAGTCATTATGAAAATAAAAATAAATAAATAAATATACTATTTTCTGGTAGTAAACAGGACTTTTTCACAGTGCCTATAAATAGCGTCATTGGCCTCACAGCTGTTACTGGGTTCATTTCAAGCAGCAGAGAGAAGACCTGAGATGCAAGAGCCAAGTTCCCTTTCCTTGAAGGCTCTTTGGGTCTTCTGTGACCACTTGTGTTGTTGGTACATGAGGCAGAAACACAATTTGTCCCTGCTGTGCATGGAGTTGGATCCCAGGATCTCCTTGGTTAGTGCAGGTTGTCCTGACAGTGGAGGGGGCTGCCAAGGTGCCACCGGGATTAATCCCAAAGCCTTAGCAGAATGGGAAGGGAATAAAATTCCAAAATGAGAAGATCCTGCAATCCAACTTTGGGCAAGGAGATGGGAAATAGTGAAACTAAGAGAAAAACACAAAGAGGAGGATGAGGGTGTGTTCTGGGACTTGGATGGCTGCCAAGGTCTTTGCTGATTAATTATTTTAAAAGATTTCATTTTTGTTATTATTTTATTCTTGTAAAATATAAAATATTTTTAAAAGAAGTCCATCACATCTTGGAAGGATCCAAAAAAAATTCTTTTAGGATCTTGAAGAAATGCAGTCTGTGTTTAAGTACAGTCAGTGTATGTCACATTGTATGACACAATTATGTAACCTAATATGCAGAGAATAATGCTCATGACTGCCTGGAACTCTGTTCCCTAATTCCTAAACATATTTTATGTTTTTTCTGTAATTGACAGATGCAAAGTTAACATATACATACCCACATATTGGACAAAATGATAGAAAATAATTATTGGATCACTTTTCCAGTTTCAAAAATAAGTATCTAAGGAATAATTTAATTTGTGAATATAAACTGAACACGTAGAAATAGACATACCTAGGTACAGTAGAGATTTTGTAGCCTTACCGCAGAGTAGCACTACCAGAGTGTTACATTGCACCACATACATAAATATCAGTTGTACAAGTCTTGGAAATAGCAGTGTTAAAAATTCAATGTAATCTAAAAACACATATGCAAAAATAAGAGATTGGCAGAGAAGGATAAGAAGTACTCAAATTCCTTCCTAAGTGAAATAAACAGATCTGCAGCGATAAGGATGAAATGTTCATACTAAGAACAGAATTGTGGAAGGTTTCCTCTATCTAAACAGTCAAGGAAACCAAAGAAAATGAAATTTTTGATGTTGTTTATGTGTATTTAGAGTAGAAGATAGGTTAGTTCAATGAATAGGAACATTAACCAGTTACAAAAACTACAGTGCTGCCCATGCTGTCAGAGCAGCATTAATGGGTATGTTAATGACATGCACAGTGCTACATTGGTCTGTCTTACAGACTCTGATCCCATTGTCATCCATATAATATTTGATTCTCACTGTTATTCCAGTGTCATGTTACAAGATACGTTTAACATCTGCAAAATGTTTTGTTTCATCTCATTCTCAGAATAGTGCGTGTGTGATAGAGTGGGGTTTGGGGTTCTAATGGCATTACTATGAATTTCAACTAAAATCACGCTAATGGTAGCAATATACGTGAGTAAAAAAAAACCATATCTTTGGCTCTGCAATTGCACTGAAGTCTGTGCAGTATGGCTCTAGCCCCAAAGAATTTACAGCCTCATTGGTGCTGCAAGTACAACAGGGACTTGGTTTAGGAAGAGGGTGAAAGCATTAATCAATGTCATTACACTTCATAAAGGATATTGATGGCTTGCTTTGTGTTAGTATGAATAACGTACATTGATTATCTACATATGATTTATAGGCCTAGGAGGAGATAGTCATTCTTTACAGAAGACTTAAGTAAATACGCCTTCTGCAAGAGACCTCTTTATATAGGTAGGAGACACTTCCTTCCCAAGACTGAAAAGTTTTTGTGAGTCTCCTAGGTAGGATCGTTGAATCAGTCAATCTAGGCAATTTCATTGCACCTAGAGCTCATGGCTCAAAATAATATGTTAATTTAGAATTTTCAGAGGAGGTAAAAATTTCATGCAGTGACCAAAGTTGGGACTGTCATCAAATATGGAACTGCTGATGATAATCATGCTACAAGACCTACCGCCTAGGTGAGCAGAAAAATCAAACAGCAACTGCCTCTGAGGAACTTAATACTACTGGAACATAATGCTACTAGTAATTGCAGCATCTTAATCTCAAAACTAGAAGAAGTTCTTTTTATCTTTATATATCGTATCTCTTTATTTGGATTGCAGTAACAGAAAATTAGTTTTCACTGTTTTTTAAATATATAATGAACAATACTCAAAGCATTTACTTTCAGCTTTCCTAGAGAAGAACACTAGGGACTGCACCAGAGCCAGACATTAGCTGGATGGCCCCTTGCAGGAAAAGTGCGATATCCAAGCCTTTCCCATCCCAAGTCAATAAACAAGAGGCAAAGTCAAATAAAAAAACCCAACAGTTTCAAGGTATAATTTAAACTGTGAAGAAACACTAAGGGTACCAGAAATTGATTTTGCAAACTAGACTTTGAGAACTCTGAATGGAAACAATATTGGTTGCCCTCTTGTGCTTAACTATGTTCCCCCATATGCATCAGTGTTTTTCCAAGTTTTAGCAAAATGTTCACCACTGCATATAATAAAAGCACTTATAATTTACCTGAATGTCCCTGATTTTATTATCCAGCAAATGAGCACAATATATTTCTTCCTAAATGCATAATTATTTGATTACATTTTATGTGTAAAATGTTCTTTACTCACATTTCCCAAAAATTGAGATCTTGATGAGGCAGTGAGCATATTACAGATACAAGTCTGAACCCAATTAACCCTTTATGAAGGCCAGCCTAGAAGCTCTGCAGATGCTTTGAAGAAGCAGCAGAGGCAACCTGGAAAGCAGATATGGATGTGGAAGAGCCAAACCCAGCACAATGTGCAACACGGCCAGTCTTTTTTTACGAAGTGAAGCTTCCCTACATAAAGGTCAGCAACAGCTTTACTGTAGGGGAATAAAGAATAAACCAAGTATCAAATGCTCCAGCTTTAATTCCATTCAGCTGTCAAAGTTAGCCACTTGTTTTTTTGATCAAATTGCTTACAATTCCTGCTTCAATATTTTGTTCTTAAAAAAAGTGTTCTCTATAGGAGATAGCTGATGAAATCACAAAACTTCATTTGGTTTTGTCCTATAATAAAGGAGAAATCCCAAATAAAAGCAACTGACTTCCTATAAAAATATTTGCCTTTTATTCATGTTTTCAAAACACATCTACCTTGGAATTCTCTGCATGCTAATTGCCTCTTTGCTGCTCACCCCCTACAAATGCTTTTAGCATAAATTTTTATTTCATAATTGTTAGCCCTTTACAAATTAGCCAGTACATTCAAATAGAGATAAGTAGGAGAATACAGCAGCATCCAGTTAGGCTAATGAGTTTTCGCTGAAAAGTTCTTGCTTTTTAAGCAGAACCTCAATAGTGATTTTTTTTTTTTTACTTTTTTTTTTTAACATTTTTTTTTTGTACCTTATGGTTCACAGTTACTGGTAACAGTGTAAATTCTAGATACTGAACATGGTAACACTTTGCTAGGTAACTGAAAATTACTCAGAGACAAAACAAGAATGTTTTTAGGAATGAGGAAAAAATAACTAGCTACCACACTGCAGACAAAATGCCGTTCTAAAGTTTCCTTCAGGATCAGCTTAGATGTTGGAATTATATTTATATAGCATGGATTGTTTAAAGAAAATAGCCTTACAATGTGCACAAGATGAGCCTATAGCGGAAACATTTTATTGTTTCAAAGCAAGTTCCAGTTGACTTGCACATGGACATTTGGACCCATTTACTTAAATATCCCCAAGTTTCTTTGACAGCCTAGGTAGTTGGTGTAAATGTCACTGTTCCTCAGTTGGGAAAGTCCTGGCCTTTTAGATAAATACATTCTCTAACTTGGAAAATCTGTATAAGAATCTCAACCTGGGTCACTTACCTGGGGAATGAAGAACTTCCCCTATAAATATATATATAGGGAAAAATATATATATATTTTTTCCTTTAACTTACAAAGTGAAGAACAGTCTTTCCTCAGTTTCTTTGAACTTTCAACTTAGTTGTCTCCTAACTTCTTTCACAGCTGCTCTATTCTATCAGCCATACAGATGCCAAGAGCAGTTTTGGGGCCATGATTTTGGACAAAGCAATCACTTGCAGGCTCCCCAGTTTTAACCACAAATAGGGTAACAACAGCCATTGCTTTTGCCAGCGTTGGGCTTCCAGACTCTCTCTCCTATAGATGAAATTTTGTAGCCTACAGCTTTGCCCTGTGGGAAGCAGAACTCAAGATTAGCACCAAAAAGTGTCATAAAATTTGATACTTAAGACTTCGTTTTGGATATTGTGTCTTCAAGCGAACAGACAACAGAGATTAAACACACTGAGATACAGATGACTGATCATACACACACTTCAGCAAAGACACATTGCCTCCTATGGTTGTAGGGTAATAGAAGTTTAAAATGCCTTTCTACAATACTTTTAAGCCCTAAATGGGCATTGATCTGTTTTTATCACTTTACTCCTTCTGATGACCTTTTTATGCAAGCTTTCCTAATATTGCCAAAACAAAACTGGCAATTTAGTAAATGGAAACTCTTTCCAAATATCCTCATACTCACAAGCCTGATGTAGTGATTCAAAATCTTTATACAGCAGCTCTTTTCTTTACCTGAATTCCACCTGCACACTAGCATTTTACTTGCATGAATGATACAATCCCAAAGCTGTATCAAATACAGAAAAGTCATAAACAGAAAAACTATATTCACTATTATTCATATAAAATTCACAGCCTAGAAACAGAATTGAGTTTGTATAACAGAACAAAACCAGAGAATTCTCAGCATTACCACCTCTGCCCTAAGCCTGTTCTTTCTCCAAATCTGAGCAGCAGTTGTATATCCTAAACAAAAGCGTTAATCATCCCATTTAGTAAAATAAGTGGGTAAATTAAAGTGGGGAGACACATTCACATTTTAATTTAGAATTTGCCTACATTTGTATACTGGCATCCCCAGCCTTACAAAGCAGGTTATATTACATGAAAGAAACCTAAGATTGATTTCTTCTCCTTTAAAGATTTATCATTCACTCTGCATCAGGGGTGATGCTGAATAGCTTTCATTTTTTCCTGTTATTAAAATACAGATTTTTGAGGCAGACTAAATTTGAAACACTATATTGTATACTTTTAAGTTAAAATTATTACCTATTCGTGCAGTTACCTCTTGTTGAATAGGTGTCAGTGAGCACTTCTTGTTGTTAACCTTGAAAGGACTCTGTTTTATTCCTCAGTCAGACTGAATTTACAGAGAACAGTAGTTAGACACAAATCTTATAGGGCAAAGATGAGATGTAAATCTAAATTGAAAACAATTAATTATCAAGCTAGTACTCAGCGGCTGAAATTTAAGTTATCTGTGCAGTACAGAAAGCAGGCTCTATAGCAGGCTGCCTACCCAATAGCTGAAAAACACCACCCATAATACATATTGAGCCAATTGGTCATCAGCAGAGTTAAAATAATTTAGATAAACTGTATTGCCTCTCTTGTCGGTCACCAGTGAGGTGATTTTTTTTTCAATGTAATCGCTTTCAACAGCAGAGGTTCAGAAATCTCCTTTGTAGCTTATTTCATTTACAAAGATCAAAGCTTCTTACAGTAGAGAAAGACTTTTCCCTGGTGGATGAATAGTCAGAAATAACAAGTTGTGGAAGAGGGGAACAGTTTTGTTCTAGTAGTAGAAACAAAAATTTGCTTTTAATTTTCCTGTAATACAAACTCAACAAATATTTTAGGGATGAGGATCTGCTCCTGCACTAATCTCTACTGCCCACATTTTAAGGACCTGACCCTACTTCTTCAGTGATGTTCAAGAATTTTGTCATCAACTTCAATGGAAGCGGTGTTAGCAGCTTCAGGATTTTTGGAAACAGACATTAGATAAGGGTCAGGGATAGAAGAGAACTAACACTCCTACAGAATAAGTTGCATCATTTTACATCTTATAACTACTTTTGCAATCTTAGGCATTTGTATAGCACCAATCACCAACAGTGTGATCACTAAGGCACTGGATTGGCACTCCAATGGCATGGGTTCTACCTCAGCCTCTGTGGTTCACTTTTGTGCAAGAGTATTTACATCTTTCATTCTTCTTGCTACACCATTTTCTGCATTTGAAAATAGGATATAAAACATCCAACATCACTTACAAGCATATTGCGCCATTATTAATTACAAGGTGCTCAGACCCTAAAGTGATGAACACTAATATTTCTGTGCATAGATTTACTGCTAAAAGAAAGTTATGCTGCAGGTATCAATTATGTGTAATACACTCGAGCAGAATTACCTAATTAATTCCTCATCACATGCTCTGCGTTAAATCCTATCCTCAGTACCAGTGGTTCAGAAGAGGTTTTAGATAAACGAAGATGAGCCAGTGGGCTCCTGCTTATGACAGCTGATCCAGCACGCTTTCATATGCTTTACATCACTGTCTAACAACTTATACAGTCCCTATATAGTGTCAGCATCTTCAAAGAGAGCAGTTTTTAGGCTTTCAGCAGCAGAGAAGTAGCTGAACCTTTAAAAATTAATAGTTATTTTACCTCCTCACACTACTGAAAAAAAAAAAAGAACGAAACTTCAGGAGAGATATCACTACTCTGACTCAGCAGCCAGTGTAACGCATATGTGCACTGATGTACAAACTGCTAAAACTCCTTGGGTTGAAATAAGTTACTGCAAATGCACAGTAGCTGATTTTGAAACCACAACATCTCTACAATTTATTATTATTTTTACAAAATACCCAAAGTGATCAGACCATATTGTAGGTTACTGGCTTGCCAAAGGTTATGTTTTTAAATCAAAACCATTTCTGAGTTACAGAAGTGCCAAGAACAATCTTGAACCGGTATTTTTTTTTTAAACCACCCCCCATCCAACAGAACAGTTGTATAACTTAAACCAGAAACAAGAGTTTGTGTTGGAAAATGTTTAAAAACCAACCCACCAAATCATGCTTGAGCAGAAGCCTTGTATGGCAAAGATTTAGTTTAGGATAATTTAGTGCCAAGATATAGGCCCTCTATGGGTTTATAATGGAAATACTGACACAACCTCAACTACAGTGATGCAAATGTGCCCTAAAACACTGTATTTGTTTTTATTAATAAAAGTGGTAGTGTTTACATTTGTAAGTATCTTACACTTCAGCATCATGATGAATACTGAATAGAATGAGTAAAGTTTTGGCTGTAAAGTCAGAAGTTTCCGAACAGATGAATGAGACAGAAGTGAAAGTCCTCAATCATGAAAACAAGGAGTTCAAATAAATAAATAAAACAAAATTAGGAAAATATGGGTAAGCATTAGGTTGGAATGGTTCAACTAACTGCAAATTATGGACACTAAATTAGAGACAGAAAAAAACACAGTTACTTATTAAATAGCAAGCATTAAAGCTTTATGGTCTTTTTTTTGTATTTAAAAAAAGAAAGAAAAAAAAAAGCTGTTAAAAATAAGACTTGCATTTACCAGGCCACCAAACTGCATGGACTAATAAAGAAACTAACAAAGGCAATACTGAGACATTAAGACACACACACTCCATACTTGTGCAACTCAACCATATTCAATACATTGCCTTTTTCCTCACTTAAAAAAAAAAAAGCATTCCCCAAACATTTCTGATCATATAAAGCTTTACAGAAAGGTTTCTTAAAATGTTACTGTCTTATATAGCTCATTGTTATTATGTATTCTTCTCAACATCAGAGGAAGCTGAACTTATTCTATATATTTTTTTAAGGAGGTGCTTTGTTTCTCTCCAGTGAGAGATTACATTCCTTATCCCACTACACTTTTCCCCATTTATAATTTTGGTGTTTACACCAATCCTTCCCCAGGCTTAAAAAAATAAGGGTTGGCACTAAATTAAAGTTTTTGGCTCCTGTAACTAAAATTAAGGCTCACAATGCATATTATTTCCATTATTTGTGTCCCAGTTTTTCTTACCTATTGAAAACACCAGCCCTTAACCTACAGGCACTGGATACATTCTTAAATCATAGAGGGCTATTTTGGGTCACGGTCTCCTACCGTTCTGAGGTTCAGAGGACAACTTTCCACACCTGCAAAAACAGGATTTTTTTTTTTAAAGCTACCACAGCCATAGTTTTCAGACAATTTAATGTCTTTTGAAAAAAAAAATCACTGGTAATTCTGGATCGAGAGAGATTGGGACATTAACTTCATCAGATCCTTACTCTTTAGGTATGTGAAAATAGGCTAGGGGATTGATTTTAATTTGGAAGTTTAGCCACAAAAGCAATGAAAACTTCACAATTCTGAACGGTTGCAGTTCTTAATATTAAAAAGGCATCTGACACCTGAAGCAAATCTAGCCGCACAGACATCGCAGACCACACCCTAACTTTAATTTAAACTGGACCTCTTCCCAAAAACTTAACACAGTATCTTGAATGGAGGGAAGCTAGTGTGAAAGGTAGAGGCAAGTATTTTGCTGTTGTTGTTGTTGTTTGTTTTGCTTATAAAGTCACTGCATTAAGATCCAGATCAGTTTAGGGGTGTAAATGAAGGGAGAATAAGGGTGTTTGAGTAATATAGGCTAACACTGTTCTAGATGTGTTATTACAGCTGTAATTTCTGACTCTGTACAAATTGTACATGTAGGTTTAGACACATGAAAAAGTAACACACTCACAGAGACATAAAACACCTAGGTATAAAATATAAAGCAGTGTAGTAGTTACTAAAATTACATGCTCTCTTATTGCTACAGTGATTTTTGCTCTTTTTCTTTTTACTGTACCACATGTTGTTCTAAGCATATAATTTGCATAAATTATTCAAGTTTAAGAAAAATCCACACATCTTCACTTTAAGCTACTTATATAGTTAATATAAAACAAAAAGGTTCTAAAGTATCTCTTTATTAAAAGAGAAATAAAAATGTCACTTGAAACTGGAATTCAGTGGCCAAATCCAAGGGCAGTGCACACCTTGTCACTCGGGTAGTACTATGCCCGCGCGGTGTAAGCGGAGGTTGGTGGGGTATTAGGCCCAGTCTAGAGATGGTCACCAGACCTGCATGATGCCCTACATGTCCGTTATTGTTCTGTTTGTCTTTAGCAAAAAGGACTATGAATGACCAAAGACTAACATTTATAATTTGTAGCAAAATTTGGTTTATGTAGAAACAAGCCATGTTTTGCATTTGGATAGAGATTTAAATGAATTAAAGCTAAAAATTAAAAAGCATGATGCTGCAACATCTGGTCACTTGTTGAAGACCTCACTTTTAAAGTGGTTAAGTTTGCACAATTTGTAATTTTTTTCTTTTTTTTTCCTTTTTTTCTTTTTTTTTTTTTTTACTAAACAGTATTTTTCCTTCTTTATAAACCAGAAAAACTAAACTACAGATAAATTTTCCCTACCTTGAGCTAGTGCTGCAGATAGGGTTGACAAAGCTGTACAGCGCAATCAAACATACTTACATCTTAGCTCATTGTACAGGTACAGCCATAATCAAGGCACAAAGATCTTCTACAAGTTATTTTTTTCAATAAAGTTGTACAAAATAATACATTTTACAGTCTGTACAAGAATAATAATCCAGCAGTAAAATAAAAAATGAGGGGAGGGAAGAAGAAAAAGAAGGGAAAGACTGTGAGGACTACAGTCCAGATAATGATTTTTATAGCAGACGGGATCATCAGTGGACAAACTGAAAACAGTGTGTGGTTAACTCTTTCTGCAATCACAGGCTATACGCAGTTCAATTCATAAATGTCCATGGTTGTCTTAAGACCACCAAGACTGGATTTAAAAATACCCTTCTGAAAGGTAGCAGTTGGTTTTTGCACTGTCTAGGTCTGTTGTAGAATTGTCAGTATTTCCGTTCAAAGCCACATTACAGTCAGAGAACCAAACTCAATTGTCTGTCTTCAAACTTGGTCTGTGACTTGGCACCTTCTTTTGTCTGATGCAGTGAATGGTACAAAGTAGAGATCACGGGTTATATGATTATGCCCACAACAGTGCTAGATTACCTAAGTTTTTTCTCCCCAATTTTTGTTTATGCTTTAAATTTTTATCCCCAATTCTTTCAGGTGCTCCACATTCAGGGCTTCTAATTAATTAGTTTTTAAATCTCTTTTTGCCTTTTTTTTTGCCTTTTTTTTTTTTTTGGTTAATAACAGTGTTAGGGAATCCTCATGGAAATGGCCTTTAAGTGTTAGGGGCCACCTCAAACTGTCCGAGGGGAACAGAAGCAAGCTTAGAAGTGCTGCTATTGTCCAGCAAGGAGAAAAAGTTGAGGGGTGCAAATCAATGGGAGATTCAAACAGTTCTCTTCCACCCTATGTGGGCAAGGGTGTTTTTTTCTTTCTTTCTTTTTTTTTTAATAAGGATAAGGAGTCCAAAACACAGAAAAAAGTGCTCTCCATCACAACAACTCGTATTGGCGAAGGTGCATGCGCTGAATAATGTCCCGACAGTCATTGAAAACCCTCCGGATGTTCTCTGTATCCACTGCACATGTGAAGTGAGGATAGCAATAGTGCCTTCCGTCTCCACTTGCTGTGCTGATTCTCTGTTAAAGTAAGAGAGAGACTGTGTCAAAATAAAACTGAGGAAAACAGCAACCACCGCACAACTTTCTGACACCTCAGGTGAATGACAATTAGATATGTAGGTGTGAGCTGTGTTTTCAGAGGGGGCAACTACACGTCAAAAATGCTCATTACTTCTCAAGAGTCACATAAATCAATAAAATTAAAAGGAAGAGAATTACGTGGAGAGGAGATCAACAAGTTCTGGAGAATTACAGATTTGAAAGAGAATCATGGAAGTGCTATTATTAATATGCAGCTATGGGAAATTTATACACACATCTATCTAGTACTCAATTTATCCATATAGAAAGTGTGACTCTGCTTCACTGTAAAAGCTTTTTTGGCCTGTTTTATAGTTAACAAAATTCCTCGCTCAAAATTTTATTTTGTTCCAATTTAAACCAGTCCCCAATTTGATTGTCACACTACTACAACCTGTATCTGTTATAGCTTCAGCTGACCAGTAACGGTAAAGACATTATGAAGAGAATATTAATATTTACCCGATAACCATTCTTTTAATTAATCTTTAATTATCTTTGCAATTCATGTATAGAATAAAATCTGACCCCTGTTAATAATAGCAGGATTTCATTCACTATTCCCTGTTTGAGGTTTATTAACCCTCACCAATTCTTTTGTTCCTGACTCAACAAATACAGAGTAGCTAACAAACAGCTGCAAAGCTTTTAAGCCTAGTTTGGTGTTTTATGCAGTGCAGACACCAAATTGAAGCAACCTAAGAAGTAACAGCAGTTTTCATAACATTAGGAGATGCTTAGGGTTATGTTTGAGAAAAGTCACACATGAAATACTGAAGGAAAGGAAATACTTACAAGAAACTCATCTCTAATAAAATACTTGGCCCTTGTAACTCTGGGATCCTCACCAGGCTCTGGTGTTGCTGATTAATGATAAAATGAATATCTCATTAAAACAGATGTTTCATGGTGATAGCTCCTAAAAATTTTAACTTGTTCTGTTTTCTGCTCACATGTGATAGAAGCACATCTTGCAACACTGACTATGAGATACAGCAAATCCTAACTGATTACACAGAGCAGCAAGATTACAAGAGAACAAAAGGATATTACAGTGCCCATAACACCAGACCTTTGTTGGATTAGAAAAATGCCTACAAATATGGCTATCCACAGGCAAGACCAGAGGACATCTTTGTGACTAGCAGGTATCATGCTGCCATTACCTGGGAACAGTACTAGTGAGATTCAAGATAAACTATCATAATAAATGAGCCTATGTAGTAGAGTTCCGTGAGGCTGACACTTCATTGCAGGCTTTCTATTTAAATTATCACTTTGTTGCCCACAACGTATATCCACAAGATCAACCTTGAATCTCAT
The DNA here is from genome assembly GCA_032353885.1 of Nothura maculosa. NCBI lineage: Eukaryota > Metazoa > Chordata > Aves > Tinamiformes > Tinamidae > Nothura > Nothura maculosa. The sequence goes on from JAUBOD010000291.1 coordinate 17,987, forward strand.
CTCTCAAAGATCACTTTTGCATCTCTGCAGTACCACTGGCATGGGCTATATGTAGTCTGCCAGCATAGTAATAGGATCTTGGCATGATGAAATCATTAATATATTCAATGTACAAAAGACAGGTTTTTCTCATGATAAAATACACAATAGTTAACAGGATAGTTTTGCTGAAAGGCACTTAAAATTATTACTATTCAGTTCAATCTTAACTGAAATTGCTAAAGATATTACAAATGTGATTAACAAGAAAATGGTAAAATTGCTGAAAGAACTTACAAATAAACACCTTACCATCATCTGGTGTAGTGTAGCGAGCAAATTCTGGAAAGTAGTCTTCAATTTTAGATTTCCCTGCCAAAACTTTCTCTGCTAGCAAATCTTGTTTATTCAGGAAAAGAATTACTGAAATGGTCCGTAGCCACCTATAGAAAATTGAGGTCAAGCACTGTGAGAAGATATATCTAGGATTAAATTGTAAAAAGAAATACAATCCAGGACTGAAAACAGCATATTCACATCACACACTAACAAATCTGAACAGTTCCAATCCTACTCAAATTTACTGCTATATCATTGCCTTATTACTGTATCAAGGATGAGGCAATTAACGGATCTGTAACTCTCCAGAATTTTCTTCCATCAGACGATTTTATTATATGTGAATGTAACAGGTGGGCAGCTGTGATAAAATGCTATCCGTGACTGTGTTGTGAGAAGCAAACAAAATAGATTACTTTGTAACAAGGCTTTACTACATACTACTACATATATAATTTACTAGTAATTTAGATATGAAAAATGAAACTTGAATTCACAGACCTGTTGTTCCAGATACTCTTGAAGAGGTTTAGTGCTTCTTGAAGCCGATTGGTCTGGTTATCCTCTCTTATGACCATGTTGTAGCTACTGCTGGCCACCACAAATATGATAGCAGTCACATCTAAATCAAGAAATACCCATCAGTTAGTAACAAATTTTACTCCAAAGGACTATTCAAGAATCCCAGACTTCAACAAAGCTGCCAAACATTTAGCTTCATTGGGAGAACAGTCTGGGATGCTACTACCTCCTGCTTTCTATACACCAGATATGAGGAGGGGAGAAGTTATTAAAGACAGAAAAGAGGCCAGAGAATACAGCTGATCCAATGACAGTAGCTATAGAAGAGAAAGGAATAAAAGGCAGAGAAAGAAATCAAGGAAAACAAACAAGAGATTTTAGAAATGTCAAGAAGTTTAAAATACAACACTGGCAGAATCAAGATGAGACACAGTGGTCTGTAATGGAGTGTCTGGGACAACAGAACTTTTGATTCATATTGACAGTAATATTAAAATTAGCAGATCATGGCGATTTATGTCTAACTGCTCTATTCCTCCTAGTATGTGCTCCACCTCTCACAGGCCCCTGTCTTTCAGGGAGATATTTGCAGGGTCACAGGCCCTGGAGGGCTGGGATTCTGCTCTGCTCCAGAGCCCTCACACGGACTTCTGAACTCCTCTGCTGCAGACATCAACAGCACGAGAAGTGAGTCAGATCATGAGGTTACAGGAAGAGGAGGGAACAGAGTGAAATCAAATAAACCTCTTGCTAGTAGTGTAGAAGAAAATACTGCAGAGCAATTCTGCATATGTCTGAAGTGCCCAGATGATGCTTTGCAACAGGAACTGTAGCAAAAAATGAGAATTCCAGTTGCATTCTGTTTTTTTTTCTATAGGACCTCATAAATTATTCAAAAGAAATAGAATTTTGCATAGTTTCCTAACTATTTTGCACATATACAATAAAAAAGGTAAAACATGTTAATTAGTCCCAACTTTATGTAGCTTTATGAATACTTGCATGGTAAAAGATTTCATGCATCACTTTGCAGAGTTACAGAGCAAATTGTATATCTCTAAGGAAGGTAGATGCAACACTGTAGAATGCAAACAAAACTAACTAGTTTAAAACACATGGGGAGTTAATTGCATAATCAACTAAACAGCCTTAACCTCTCTATGAACATTCCAGATCTTACAAAATGCATTCCGAGCTTTCTATCTCACTCACATTTAGTTAGGTGCAACATTAGCAATCTAAAAAAATGAGCTTGCATGTAGGTACTTAGTGTTTTTGTACAATTGTATGTTTTCAGGAAGGACATTCCCCTGAATGCTGTTTCTGAAAAAATGATATAAATAGCACGATACTCAAGAAAGGGATAGATTTATAAACTTCAGTGTAAAATCTTATTACAAGAGCATTTGGGAGCTACTATATACAGTACTGTAGTGTATCATATGCTACAGACTAAGCTTTATCTGAAAAGACAGATGTTTCCTACCATCTCACACTGAATTAATGGGTTGGTGCTATTTGGAAAGAAGCACCCATGAGATAGCAATGTGGCTGCAATTACACATAATAATATGACATTCTTATTTTACACTACACAACAGTAGTTATGGTGTCATTATATATATTATGTATGCACAAATTATATATATTATGTATGCACAGATACATGTATATCTTCACCTAGAAGAATGTAACCTGGAAATCAACATTTACATAGTTGGCCAATAATGCACATGCACACAAACACACACACACACAAAACCTAAATGAAAGGAGGAAGTTTCAGCAGGTGTAAAACTGTTAATTCACCAGACTCAATTTCCTTTCTCCGTACATTCTCCCTAAGGATGTTCTGTGCAGTAACAGAAATTTGCATGTGAAGGAAGCTTCCAGCTAGTGTAACTGGTCAGAGAATCCCTCAAGCTACATGAAAAAGTAAATGGCTTTTGCATGGTAAGAGAATTAAAAGTGGACATTAAAAGTTTGCAGAGAACTATGCAGAAATAAACATAAAATCCGAGCTTACCATTAAAACACTGGATCCATTTTCGGCGTTCATCTCGTTGACCTCCAACATCAAACATACTAAGAAAAAAAATCACAAATCTGAGATTGCATTTTTTTTTAAAACAAATGCAACATCACAACATATCATCAGAACTTTTAGGACTTCTGTGATCTAGAGGCTAAAAAGATAAAAGAGTAAGAAATTCTGATGCAGGAATGTTATACTGTCACTTTTGCCTCTATGAACTAGGAAGACAATGAGGAAAAGGTCCCACAAGAAGTCGTTTATTGGAATGGCTACCACAGCTCTAATGCCAACAAGATCAGTCAAAAATTCAGCAATGTATAGTCAGTCAGGTTAAGCAATCTTTGTAAACTGAAACACTGCAGATAGCACGTGTTCTCCATTCCTCTGATATGTAAAAAAGTTTTGGTCAAATACTTCCCTATGTAAACTAGCAGTGAATCAAATGCTCTGGAAATGCATTAGCGAGAACAGATTAACATATTTCTTTGCCATCAGAATTAATAATACAGGCCATTTTGTATGTTTTAGAGCATGATTGCTAAATTCAAAACTCAGAACATTAGTGTTCTACTAAATGTCAGTTTAAGAAACACAAAAGTAGTCTTAAGAATTACAGGGTAGTCTTTCCTCCAGCTTGTTTTCTGTTTTGTCCAGGTATTTCTTCTGTGTTATACAGGTTCAAAATATATATATGTAGGATGCATATATACATACATATGTATGTGTGTGTTTTAAGAAAAGGAGGATACTTACTGAAAATTTACTTTGTCCACCTGAAACTTGGTTTCAAAAATTCCTGATGTCAAAACTCTGCATCTGAGTAGATCCTAAGCATAAAAGAAGTGTCACAAGGTTTGCAGAAATATTAAGTGTGCTCCACTTAAAAGCACAATTATTTTCATAAGCAAGTTGTTGACAGCCAAGCTTCAAAGAGAAGAGTCCGTCTGTGGGCCACTTATACAAAAGTTCAGGAAGGCTCAGGATGACCCTGGAACATTAGAAATCTGCAGACACAGATTTCACTGAGACTGAGGAGCAAAACCGGATCTTTAACATCCACCAGCCAATACCCAATCTCTTCAGAGCTGCAAACAATTGAAACGGTTACCCATCTGTCACAAAATCCTACCACAACCCAACAGTATTAGCTGTCTATCTGTTAATTAACAGAGAACAACCTAATTTGTACAGGTAAGTTATTTGTACATTTGAAGTATGACCTATTACAAAATACCTCTTTGAATTCAACTGAAGAGTTCGTAATTGAGTACTCAAAAGTTTCAGTGTTGCTCAAAATGGATTCAAATAGCAGCTAAACTGTAATATTTGCAACACCGACACAAGAACATGTAAATGGAGCAGGCTGTAAAAAATTATATGTACAATAAAAGCTCTGTTTTTATTACATAGGTATTAAACTGGTTAGTCAAAGTCAAAACCACACAAAATCCAAAGGTTATACAACACTGTTAAATCATTAAACAAAATGGCTATATTTTAACATCAGTTTTCTGATAGTAAATTATTATTGTCTAACTATTTAATCCTCTTATAATGAAATACAGATAAAACATAATCTTAATGTGATCTACTTGTTTGAAATAGTTTTAAATTTCAAATGTCCCAATAAGCAGAAATAAATTTGGAAGACTGGATTCTCTTTAGTTCAGCATCTCTGGAAATCAATAAAAGTATGAGGAAGAAGAAGAATGCTCAACCAGCTCAAGCAAAAAAAGAATGCTTACAGTGGTAAGAAAGAGACTAATTTATATGAAATTCATATATTAAAATGTGCATGTTTTATTTATTCTCAAAGGTCATAAAGATATAAGCTTTTCTGAGTGTTCCATTTCCTACTCTTACAGAAAATTATTCTGACATCCTTCTGAAATACTTCTGACAGAACCATCTTTAAAATATCTTCTTCTGTTAAACCTTGTGGAGTCCCTTAACTATCAGTTGAAATTTACAGAATTCCACAAAGGTCAACATTTGCTTTCCGCAAATGAGGCTTAGATAACACTAAGGAAAAATTAATATTCAGATAACTATCATTTGCATGTAGAAAAGCCTATTTTTATGTATGCTATTTAGTGTGTTGAGAAGCTGTTCTCCCCTGAAGGTAAACAGAGTCTTGCCCTTTTCCCTGTTGATCAAAGATGGACATTTCTGCTCCTTGAGCTCTGACTCTGGAGTTTGCAGTCCCCTAACATGGCCAGACCCATAGGCTTTGAGCACAGTGTTTAGTTACCACTAACAGTGACTACATGGGTCCCGACTGCAAAATGAGTGTCATTTGTAAAGGAAGTTTAAGTTAAAGTCTTTAATGACAATTGCCTTTAATTACCAGGGTCACTATACTTGAGAAGAATCTAGCCTGCAGAAACAGAGGCACTGACAGACTTGCACCCGCTGAATTGCTATTTATTTTGTTAGTCCTTTTATTCATCAGAAAGCATACGTGAAAAGGAGTGCAGTTATTTTTGTGAATAACGTATCTTCCTGCTTTTTAGAAATCTGGCTAAGTGGGGCTCAGAAAATGCCAAACAATTTCACATTAAAGGAAAGAAATAACAGTTATTCAGCAAGATGGACAAAGATTTAGAATTCAATCATTCAAATTAATATTTTAATTGTACTGTTGCAGAAATCTGACAAGTCTTAAATTTGCAGAGAGTTTAATTTCACAGCACATTGTCACTTGGGTTGAGATCATGCTTGCAGAAGTAAAAGTTAATTTTTCCTGGCATACTAAGTACATACAGTACAATTGCAAAGCCAAGACAGAGGGTATAGAAAAGTTGTGTAATTTCTTAATGAAGCTTTACTTACTTGGTCAGACGGTGTATACTCATTTTGTTTGACTATATCAATCTTGTCTAGAAAACTGGGAAGAAAAAAGAAAAAACAGTTTTTACTTCTCCAATCAGACAAGCTATCTAAAGCTTGATTAACTGACAAGTTTAGTTTAGTAACTGAAAGGTTTCCAGAGAGTGGGGGGGATACTGTAATATATTCAGCTTCACAAAATGCTAAATACACTGAAGTTATTTAACATATGTACTCTAGTACTAATTTAAACCCAGCATTGCTGGCGCTTCTGAGCAGCAGCCAGCAGAGGGCAAATTCACAGGCTTATCGACCAAGGCTGCAGATCCCATTGCAAGACCCCCCTCCTCCCTGTTAACAGACACACAAGTAGTCAAACTTGGATAATATTTCATATAACTGCTAACAGTAAAACACTGACTCAAAGTAATGTAATGTATGTATGTAATTTTCCTGAAAATAAGATGATTATTTTTTTCAAACATATCTTTGCCTATAGTTAATAAATTAAAACTTAGTTAAAGATGGTACTTTGGGGTCTTTACAGTGTTTTTAGCAAGTAACTCTATTCTTCTGATTACCCATGATCTTTATGTTAAGGAACAACAACAACAACCAAACCCCAAGGAACGGATCTGTTGAATCTGTTCTCACACTGCGCTACAACGAAACTCAGCGACGGGGCTGATCAGGGTTCCGGAATCGGATTCTCCGCAGGATGCAGAGCCCCCAGTCACGCTGCTCTGATCCAGGCGCTGCACGGTGCCCCCTGCTCGGACACTTTTCCATTTTAGCGTTATTAGGAGACCTGGCAACGCTTCTGCAGTCTGCTCTGCTGCTAATATTAATGATTAATCACAGCCCTAACACCAATATACTTTAAGAGTCCTTTCAAATTCCTTAGTTTGAATTCTTTTCTTCATAAAGCAGGAATCAATGAAAAGATGAATTTTCCCTTCCCATCTTTATACATGAATAGGTTTGTTATTTGTTTCATACTTGCAGAATTTCTAATTCATTAAAATGTATCTTTATAAACATGCTAATAAAAAATACAACCAAGCCTAAAGATCAATTTCCATCAAGAAAGGTGACATGGAGACAGATGCACAATGGCAGATATAAAAGACAAATCGATGACAAAGTTTGTACTGCAATTAGCACACTAGATTTTTCTCATCATCTCTTCCAAGCTAAGTAATACTTTTTTTCTAATCAGAAGGAAAAAAAGCAGAGCTTTTTGTTCAGTACACAGAGGATACTAAGTGTGTACGACAATCATGAACCGCAACTAGAACAGCTTCTTCCAAATTGTTCTCTCTTAAAATCACAGTTTAAGAATCGTGTGGTGATAAAATACATTTCACAAGCTGGAGGACGCTTGAAAAATGTTGAAAATGTAACATGTTCATAAAGATTCAAAGGTGATTACTATAATGTCCCTGCCTTTCTGTATTGAATTTTTCGAAGCATAACATTTTATGCGAGGTTCCATGAGAGGCGGATTTTTGCTTCTGTTTTTTTTTCTTGTTGTGTTTTTAAACACTCCACTAATCAGCTTAATGGATTTTGGAAACTGACAATTAGAAAATAACAACAAGATATTGCTAAAACCTGGAACTGAAAGTACAAGCCTCTTACTGTTGTTTATGCAGACTATTTTTAGGCCTATGATTTCCTTGAAAAACATCAGCCACATAGGAGAAGCAGTACTGTACTTGAGATGAATTCAAATAGCAACATTCATGCCAGGTAAAACAAGCTCGGACGGCATAAACATTACTTCTTCCCCCCCAAACAAGTCCTAGCGTTCAGGACCATCTGTTATTCCTAACAATACCAGCTCAGGAAGAGCCTCTCGCTGCAGGAGAGTTCGAACCTGCGCCGCTTCCACTTGCACGTCAGGCAGAGGGAGCAAAGCAAAAGGCTGCAGGGGGATTTCCTCCTGTGCCCACCCCTCGTCATAAAATCTGCTCTTGCTACTTTAAAAAGCACTAGGGACTAAATAAAGCAGTTTTACTTTTTGCATCAACATAGGGGAAAGGGTTCATTCCTCCAGTTCACCATCTTCAAAATTACTTTTGTTTGGAAGGAAAAAACAGCAAAAATACCTAACCTGGTGCATCTAAAATAAGGTGCAATAATGGGAGGAAGGAGATTTCAGAAAAGATGAATACAGTATTTTCAGAGATTTATAAATCTCTGACCGTCAGTCACCAATGAAAACTTTTTAAGTATATGATTTATCAAGTTAATGAAACTAATAATCAAATTAAATCAGAATAAAGGCAAATTGAAAACAAACACAAATTCATCATCAAGAATTTTTATTTTCAGTTATGTTCTACCCAAAATGTAAGTATCGCTTTGCCTCCTGAATTCACTGCTGTTATAGACTGTGCTAGGTCTCTTGGAGATATGCCCACCTATGTCAGCAATGAATTTCACAGGAGAAAGAAAAGTCACCTTGGTGAAATAATTCAAATAAAACCATCAAACCACAAAAACAAATTTTATATTGAGAAAAAGCCTTGCACCAAGTTACAAAGTCAGTCGTCAACTTCTGCTGTAAAATTTTCCCAGAGATTATATGAGAAAGCTATTTTCCAGAAAGCAAAACATTCATCCAGCATCACTGCCAATCCCCACGTAGGGCCAGATTCTGGACATGACTAAATAACAGGAACAGTTATTGCTGTGCAAAATACTGTCATCAAGTCAAAAGCACTTTTGCCTGTGTTATTTAAAAAAAAAAAAAAAAAAAAGGGCACTGCTAGGATGCATGTTAAAATGAAAAAGGTTTTAGATCATTTGTAGTCAGCTACATTTGAGAAGCAGCATCCCTAGAACACGAACCAATACATCCTTGTGATATTAAAAAAAAAAAGGCAAGGTATGAGTAAAAAATTAAGATCCAAAATAAAATGGTACTTTATTTTCAGGGCTCCTTCTTCAACACAGGGAAGGAAAAATACATGTGAAATGTTTTGAAAACATGCACAAAAGCTCTCAACTACTCCCGCTAGGATAAGTAATTAATTCATACACATACCCCCACCTTTCCCAATTTTTAACAAGCTTTCTACCATATCTCTCTTTTTCAGATCAAGATATACGCAAATTACCCATTCTTTCTGGAGTTTCAGAGTTCAGAGGGAATTAAATTCCTGCACTGATAAATTCCCATATAGGGGGAGTTTAGTGAATTGACAGCGATGCTCCAAGATTTCTACAGTCTCCACTCATTTCTTTCTAACTGAAAAGGAATAGAACAGAAGAACCTCTTCCAAACAACAAAACTTCGTCATTTTGAGCAGAACAGGACATCACCACATGACCAGAAAATGCCTATGTTGCCATTACTATTTTCCCTGCTAAAGAGATGGGGTAATTTGCCACTCTTTTCAACTGTATTCTGTGATTTGATTAAATGGCTGATAGGCAGGAAAAACTTCATCTTGCTTCAGAGCAAGTTTGAGTTTGAACATGGGGTAACACTGGAAAGGTTCCTTCAAACAAACAACATATCTATACTAT
>JAUBOD010000291.1:39777-52068 GCA_032353885.1 Nothura maculosa
TTGGGATCAGCCTCTCTGATAGCAACACGTGAAGCTAAAGAGAGGCTCAGCCTTGCGGAGCAGTGGGGGACAGTGAACTACACGAGAAACGACGGGGAAACATACGTGGAGTAACTGCGATTTACTGAACTCGCCATGTAAATCACAGCAAAATAGGTTGTTAACTGACACGCTCTTCTCCAAAATAATCTCTAAATTGCTCTTTAAGCCAGCTATTTTAATTTCCATCTCCTTTGATGAAACAATGTGATAATAATGAATATATTATACTTGTAAACTCACGTAGGAATACTCCACATTTCATACATACCATGTGCCTAACTTCTGAAACAAGTTCTCTGTTTTTAACAAGAGTGGTGGTGAATTAAGAGTTAGCACTGGAATATATTCAGACAATGTATTAAGAGGGAGAATTTTAATATCGAGACACACATGCTCTTAGAGTCTGATGTCTCCGTTGCAATATATCATCTATGCTGGTAAAATAGGAGAGAGAATGATCTCTAAATGCGTTTCAACCTCTTCCGCAAAAACATACATTGTGTCAAGGTTATCCTGCAGTACTTTCTGGGATGACTTTCATGAAGGATTGCAAAACAGCATCCTTCACTCATCCAACTTCGTTCAACACTTCACGCTATCCAAAATCATCCAAGAGCATTTGCAGCTATGAGTATCTATGTCCTTTCCAAAGGAGAAATGCATTACATGAATCTACAAACAGGGACACTAAGTCGCATCCAAGTCTGATCCAGAGTCAGGAAAAGACCAGATTTTACGCCTTACCTCTCGGCTCTTCACGGCAGAGAAGCTGCTCCACAGAGCTATGTAAAATATGTAACAAAACAACTGCAGACTCAATCCAACCAAGACTGGGTCACTAGTAAGACCCAGTTTGATGAAAGAACATCCACGAAATCACATTCAAACTCTTTTGTAAGATCTCTTAGGTAAAAAGTCTTGCCAGTCACAACATTTGAAGACACCAAACTTCTCCAAACTCTCCTTGATTTTATAACTCAAGTGTGTAACTCAATCCAACTAAGCTGTCTTAAGAGCAAATGGTAAAAGGTGCATTTTGACACATGGTCACCAGCGACTTCACAAGTCTTATCAATGTTAACAACACAAATTTTTGCCGTTCACAAGGATTCCAAGTGCACATAATTATTTTCATATATTTATAAAAACATTATTTAGGCTTTTTTCCCCCAACATTAAAACCATGTCTCCCTCCATACACCAACACAGCACTACTCAGAGGGCTAGGCTGGCTGTAGCTCCCAAAAGGGACCCTCTCCTTAGTTAAACACCTCCTATAGATCCAAGGCTCCTACCATCCCCCAGCTGCAACGGCCTTGCTAAAAATAGCTCTTTGCTGCCTTTTACTGGGCCGTAGTTTACATAAGCACTTTGGGGGAAGGGGAACCTTGCAGAGTATCCAAGGTACTTAACAGCCTCCACCGAAAATTTACGGGGCAGCCAACACATTTCAAGTGCAAATTAGAGGCCCTATAGGTAAAACTCTCACTTGCATAATGAACACAGGACAATTTAGCCTTATCTACAAATATTCTTCTTGAGGAATTAGTGTATCATCATGCAAATATAATTATCACAAATTTACACTTAACTATAACAACCAACTTTTAACATTCTTGAGAAATAAAAAAGTATAAGGCAGGATAGTTGATTCAGAAAATCTGCTGATTTCTGACTTCCCAAATGATAAAATGAGTTGCACAAATCATGCTTAAAATTAGCTACCAATTATTAGTTAATTTCAGAATAATTTACTACACACGGTAAATAATATTGCATATGATTTATAAAATTAAACTGATTAATATGTTTTATTTGCAGGACACAGACTGCTGCACAGAGCATTACAGTAAATAACCTTTCAAGTTGATAAACTTGGCCATCTAATATGATGAGCTCTCATATATTTTTCCTTATTTTTAGCCAACATTCTTACCAAAAAAAAAGAAAAGAAAAAAAAAGAAAAAAAGAAGTTTTTATGACCATGCTATCTGAGGCTGCCGTGAATTTCCCCCAAGCTCTGGGGGGCACGCCTGGCTATGCGGGTAAGCGCGCGACAGCAAGAAAACTAAATGCAAGCCCAGTGAAGGGGGCTGGATGTCTCCGTCTCTAACCAGGGAGCTCAGAGCAGAGGGAAGGCAAGAGGAGAAGACGACAGACAGGGAGCTGTTTGCAGTGTTCAAGCCCCGGCAGGAACTGGAGTCAAACCCGACACTTTCACAGCATCCTGGCACATGCACCGGCCTTATTTCACCCTTGCCTCAAAAATTGCCTATGTCTCCTATCATTTTGATGCTTTCAATGCCTTTTTCCAAGCAAGTCTCTAGCGAGGTTTCACAGCATCTTTTTAGGTCTTAGCTTGACAAAAGCTGTGACACGATGGGAATGATTTCCTGCCGCGACACCGATGCCCACGGCTCTCCCCGGAGCAGCCAGGCCGGGGATGCTCAACAGCTGGTAGGAAACGCGGCGGCCGCAGCCCATGGAGCAGCTCTGCCACACGCCGTGTCCCCCCGGAGAGGCCTCCGCCTCTCACGGAGGGCAGGCAAAAACATGATGCAATCGAAGCCACGCTCGTCCCTGTTTCCTCGAGCTTGTATTTACAGCTGGCACCACGTTTTGTGCCTGCAGATCTTCCCCGTGCAGGATTCCTCGCGGCGGCTCGGAGCCCGTGGGGAAGTCCTCTCTTCCGGTGCTCCTGCGCTGCACGGAGCTGCCCGCAGGCTCCAACCACCGCCCGGGCCAGGGCTTGTGCCTCGGGGCTCCCGTCTGCACAAAGGGAGGCAGCAGAAGTGGGGAGCAAAGGGCAGGGGAACAGGAATCCTCAGGACCTCAGCGCAGGGTGGAGGGCAGCACTTGCTGGCTGCTTCACAGGAGCTGAGTTTCTTGCACTTCTATGACAATCCAAGACAACTACAGCATCCACAAGAGGAAAGCAGCTGCCTTTTAAAAAAATTTTACAAAAAATCTGGGATTTTTTTTTAAAAAACCATCTGGAATTTTATAGGGACATCGAGCACATTTTCTTAAGTTAAAGAATAAAACTTTAAAAAAATCCAAGTAGACCCTAAGTGAAAACGCAAAAGTTTATAGAAACACAACCACTGCTTTTACTATAACTTCTCATTCTAAACAATATATTTGAACACTCAGACTGACTATCACCTGCCTCCACAAAGGTCAGAGAATTAACAACAATCCACTATCTTACTTGCTCCAAGGAAGCCTAAAATGCATGCACATTTTGGAAAAAACAGATGACAGCAGAAGTTTTATTTGCATCAGTTAGGGTGATTTTTAGGGTGAATTTGTAGCATATAAAATATTTCTTACATAGTTTCTCTACTATAACAAAGTATATTCTTGTGCCTAGTGAAAATGAATTTGATAATTAAGAAAATGAAGGGGGCAGGTGGGGAAGTAAAAGTGTAACTACCTGCAAGATCTCTGCAAGCCAGAGAATCGTGAGCTTCGACTGTCCGCGTGGCTCTGCCCGTTGCCTCACTTTCTCTACGTGTCAAACCTTGTTAAACACCAGCTCTAGTTGGCAGTAAATATGCTAACCATGTATTTATCATATGCTTTAAACCAGCGATGTAACAAGGTGCTTATTACAGTGCTGAGCACACCCCACTCTACAAATCGGTGTCATTTTTTAAGGACAGTACAGCAGAAACTCCACTAAATCAACACTGTTGATCTGAGTTTTGGAAACCTGTTGTTAATGAATGACACACAACTCAACACACTGGGTGAAACTCCTCCGGCCTAAAGAGAGTTGCTATGAGGATCGATCCAAGCCACTAAATCTCTTTTACGCTTTCCAGTTACAAAAGAAAAACAAAACTGTAGCAATGCAATTTTAGTAATGGAATCAATTACAAGCATATGTAATGACCTTGCATAACAGTGCAACATACTAATTTCATTAATAAATTATTACATGTCCAGTCTATAACAACACTGACTGTTCATGATGCACTGAGTTCAGGACCTTAAACGAATCCACAAATCTTGTTTATTAATAGATTATTTCTTTGAAAGTATTGTTCATTTAAACTGCAAATTACTTACTAACTCTCCAATCTTACCCACCTTACACCACCACAACCTTACCCACCCCACAAAGCATGTGACAGTCTCACCCTCAAAACACATCTATGAATTAAAGACCATATAAAAGTTATGTTGAATTGAAGTGGGAAAAAAATCACATTTCAAGGTGGAAAGGATTTAAGTGCCTTTTTGTAACTAACCCCAGGTAAGTTCAGCCTTGGTCCACATGCACACAAATCCAGGTACCTGTGTGTTGGCCGGCTCCTTGCTGTCATGTTCACTGGTTCTTACTCTATTACCAGGCTGGCAGCTACTCACACAGTAAGAGACCTGTAGATTTTTCACAACTCTTCCAAAAGTCTTCCAGACACCTTCCAGGTGTTGTATTTTCAGGTTTGGGCACCTGAACATTGCACCACAGTCTACTCTTACTCCAAAAGGGATTCGGGGTGATATATTTAATACACAGGCATGAGTGCTCATTTGCACACTGCTCTACTAAAGAAATAAAGGAAGAAGCTCCAGCTTAGTGTTTTCATGCTCATCTCAAATGGAGACACTCCCACCTTTGGCTGAAGAGTCATCCCTAAAATTTAGGCAAGGAAGGGAAGTTGCAGCAGCAGCTAAGGAGCAAGAAGGGGCAGCACATTAATGCATGTGCAGAACAACAGATAAACAAAGGTGAGGAACGTCGGATGGTGATGGGTGCCACGACGCAGAAAGAGGAAATGGAGAGAGAAATCTGGTTCTGCAACAAATGTTTAAACCTTTTTTGAATAATTTACAATAATGTGGCATGCGTCTCACACAGTGTAAAAGACTGTGCCCTAACTTCTTAAATTGTTCGCATGTTAGACCTGTAAGGGTCTCTCTGCCATAATGTTCATCACCTCTGACTCTGAAGACTCAAACATACAAGCCATTTCAGGACACCTCTAGTTTATCTTATTTCAAATAGGCATGTAATTTATTTTAGAGACAGCGAGTATCTCTGGGGTTGAGGGTAGGTTGAAATTATGAATTTATGATTAGCTGTGACAACAGTAGGAACATGTGTTGGATTCATAATCCATTTACTGGCTAAATTTAGGTAATCTGGTTTTCACAGCACTTGCCAGCAGGCACATCCCGGCTATCAGTGGTCAGCAAAAAGGGCAGACACTAGATGTGCAATTCAGCCACATGCATTTGGACTCAGATCACAGTTTTGATGCTACCGACTTCAGTGAAACCATGCAAACACAGGTGCTAGCGTGTGTCCTGACATTCCCCAAACCTCTTTCTGCCACTAACATCCTGCATTGAGGGGAAAGAAAATAAGTAGTAAAAATTAATAAAAACTAGGGATAAGAAACTGAACAAAGCGCACAAGTGATAAATCAAATCGCTCTTCAGAAGCACAGATTTGCAGCAAACACACCTGACTGCAAGTTCCACAAAGGAAACTGCCACAAAGTGAAATCAATTGTGGAAGAAAATCTTTAAGCGCTAAAATTGGAAATCTAAAGCAAACAAATTCAGCAACAAAACACACAAACACACCATAAACCTTAAAATAGAAGGAATTTACCCCTTCCTAGCAAATAAGAAATTAGAAACAAGTGGTACATCTGCTGACTCCCTGGCAGTTCTGCGCAGCAGCCCGTGTCCAGCTGCACTCCCTGCATCTCTTCGATAACCATTTAAAAATCTTTAACAACCCAGATTTATCCCGAGACTCCTCCGGAGCAGCCTGGCCCTCGTTCAAGCCACCAGCGCAGCTCGGAAGCTGGGGAGCGGGAGCCGCGGCCCCTCCGGCTCTGCTCTCGCTGCCCGAAATGGCAGCGGTGGCAGAGGCGAGCGAGCCGGAAATAGCGTGAGAAGCGGCTCCGCGCGCCGCTGCCAGCCCTTCCTGAGCGCGCGGGGTGTGAAACGGGCTGCAAACACCGGCCTCGCACTATTTCCTCTTCCCCTCCCCGGCCAAAACCAGGAAGTGTCAGCTACAAGACATGCAGAGAAACCACCGAGGGGGAAGAAAAGAAAAAAAGGAAGAAAAAAGGAAAAAAAGCTATGGGGCTAATCCAAGGAGTATGGAAATCAGAGCAATCATCTTCCGTGCCTTGCTATGGGGCTAACCTAAGGACTACGGAAATCAGAGCTATCATCTTCCCAGGCAACTCCAGGCTGTGGTCGAGGCTGCCAGGGCAGCGAGGAGGCCCCGTGATCTCCTGCTGCACTCGGCACATTTGTACAAGAGGAATCCTGCTCATTCCAACTGCCCAGCCGGGGATTTGTGAGGCCTGAAGCACACAGACCCTCAAGCTAAGATCACCTATAATCACTTGGGGGTTTCTGTATTCTGGCCAATTCAGGTCGTTCTATTTAATAGGAGCCAAAAGCTACCTCACACAATAGCTTCCGTAAAAACATCCGCCCTCCCCATCGAACGTGGAAAAGTCAAGGGCAAGGAAACCTGGCCTCCTCGCAACACCTTGCTCTCTCCTTGCAGCTAAAAATCACAGCACAACCTTACGCCAGCCTCCCAGATCCTGCTCTTCCCAAAGCAGGATTGAAACCAGCCACTTAGCAGGTCTGGTCAAGAGAAGGGAAGCGGCCTCCTTTCCTTTCTCTGCCTCTCCAGCCCATAAACGTGCCCGGGCAGGAGCGCAGCGACGCTCAGGACGAGCAGGGCCAGCTACTCCGCAGGGCGAGCCGAGCTCCTCCAAAGGGATGATTCCCTACAGTGGGAGCCCGAGGACGAAGGACAGGCTACTGGTCAAGCCTCCCACCTCACACCTCCAATCCAATGGAACGCCAAGACGGGACCTGTCTGTGGCTCTTGGTGAAGTCTTTTCTGAACCAACTCCACCAGGAATTGCGGAGGGATGTGGGAGGCAGATATGCATTAGTCGGCACGAAGCTTTGCACTATTTAAGGTGAGTGAAAACGACCCTTGCTGGATTCTCTTAATTCCCACATCCTAGTTATGGTTATATGTCACATCAGGCTGAGAATTCATACCAAATCTCACTTCCCCGGGCAAGGTCAAGCTGCAAGACAAAGGGACCTGTTTCAGTCAGAACTTATCCAGGACAGATCTTGACTAGACAAGAACAATTTCTGTCCTACCACAAGCTTCACCGGGGTGCAAAGTCTCCATTTGCCAGCAACTTTCTTTACAAGAAGCTTCAATATTCTGAAGCTACATCATGATTTAAAACCTCTGACTTGGAAAGAACCTTCCACTGGGCTCTTAAAAGATTCCTACAGATGTCCTGTATTGGTGATTGTGCACAACCGATTTGGGTGGTGCACAAGCATGAGTGCTTTAGTTTTGCTATTGACGTTTCTGGAAGCCAAAAGCCTCTCTGGAAAATAAACATTCTTGACTATGCCCTAGTAAAACAGACCCATATAGAATTGTTTTGAAATGTCTGTCACAAGCTGTACTATACTTTGCAAAGGTTTCTATATATAACTATAGTTATATACACTTGAAAACTTAGGGATGATAATGACGAGCACAAAATTTCAAAGCGATATTAACTTCCAAGCAAGTACTTTATCATTAAAAATCCTCTCCATTTGTATAGTCTGATCTCAAAGACAACACCAATGCACCACCCCAACCATCAGAAGGGACAGGAACCAACAATTCCAAAGCTTCTTCCATTAGAAACCAATGCTATATCCTTTACATCCAACTTGAGTAACTGCTAAAATTACTAAGTATTTTCAGTAAGGATACAAAAATGATATCTTAGAACTTTCTAAATTCTATGAATCTTATAATTTCTTTAATTTGTTGGCAACATACTTTTTATTTTTAGTCCCACAGGCTGCAATGTAAAAGGGAGTGTCTCACTGCATGGGGCAGGATGGTAAAACCACCACAAAGGCCATTCCTCCACTCACCAGGTCAATGTCCAGCAGTCAGGGATGATAATTTTTAGCTCTCTTCTGTATATTCACAGTAAAACTATTTTTTCCTCATTCTATTAATTTTCTTCTTATTCTCTTAGCTTTACACTAAGAGAATTTATTGGATAGTGAACAGAGAACAGATTAGAATTTTGGAGTAGTTTTTACTTTGTAGCAGCTCAACTTGCTAAAATATCTGCACCAAATGGTCAAACACTAGTCACTTAATGGAAGAGACTTTGCTACAAATAAAACAAACGAACACTAAACACAATGGCTTAACTTCAAAGAGCCTTCCAGAGACCTGGAGCTGTGCAAGTCATAGTAAAATTATCTTCCTGGCCTCTTTTCAAGCAGCGCTAATTGCTGATTTTCCTTCAAGTCTACCTAAACCAAAAAAAGAACCTTACGAATTTTATTTCATCTCAAGTGCTTTCATTTCAAGAGTCAGGAGCAGACACACAAATTCCAGTCCTCCCTCCACACATGAAAGGAGAAGTCTCCATTTCCCTGACTGTTAAAACTTATTTCAGCTTCTCCAGCAGAACCAGAATATAAACTATTAAAGAGCTGTTTAAGGCATTAATATTCCACATTTAAGCCTTGCAATTCTTGAGTATACATAGTGAAAACACCAGGAATCAACACAGGGAATCCTCACAATTATCACCAACATATGGCAATAATAAAATTCACAACTATACTGTATTATTTCACACGATAAATAACTGCAAACATGCAACAGTCTCTCTCATGACAATACTAATTATCACAGTAGTATAAATAGCAGACGGGAATGAATCACCCTCTGCTATGTGGGTAAAGGCACAAAAGCAGCAGTCCTGGTGACTGATCACAGGTTTCTGGTTGCTGCCATCTCTTTGTTTTCAGATAAATAAACTCTGCTAAAAGTAAAAGCTACAAACACAGACCAGTTTCACGTTAACATACCTTCCCACCTACTAGCACATGCTGCAGTATCCAAAGTTTACTGTCATTTGGAAAGGAATTGTTCAAAGGGAAGAACACCTGGACTTTGGAAGACTGAAGTTGTCCATTTTATTAAGTCCAGTCCGTGTTAAGATCATTTTAAAGGATCCACAAGATTTTCAACAGACATTATTAAGTGAAAGCCACTTTTGCTAGTTCTCTGAACGGCTCACTAAAAGAAATTCATACTACAGGAAACAATCCTTCTCTCCAAAAGTACAGCAGAGGCCAGCACCAGGCAATCCAAAGCACCCCATTATTATTAATATTCAGCACAAGATCTGTCCGTAGCAGCCAGTGCAAAGAGAAGAGAAACTGTACTTACTACTGCGCGCAGTCAATCAGCTGGTACTCGTTAGACCTCTCGTAGCAGGCTTTCACCCCTTCGTCCTGCCAAAGTGTTTTTGTATGTTCATAAAACTCCTGAAAAATAAATAAAAAAATATCATCATAAAAAGGTTATGCAAGAAGGCACAAGGTGACATATGGTTACCACTGGAATAGATGATAACCTTTCCATATTGACAATTCTGTTGGTATTTTCGTAAGCAATCCTGTCTGGTAACATTTCCTCTTTAATTTATTATTGCATTGAACACTAAGTTCATTTACCTGTCAAAATCTCTTCTTTTTTGGAAACAAATAAAATACTCATTATTTTATCCATAAGACATTGAGGCTCAGTACCTAACAAATTTAGAACTGCAGAGTGTCAAAACAACAAGGAATGGTCATGAAAGATGACTCTCATCACAGCCTCTAAAACTAAGAAAAACTAAACAACAGATTCAGGTCAAGATTTTCAAAAATTTTCCAAAAGCACCTACATATTGGCAAAAATTCTCAACAGGATCAGACTGAATTCAGACATCGCTTTCGCACATAATCCCAATAGTTTACAGAATTTTCTCTTTCGCAGTGTAACAACCCACTAACTTCAGAAGAAATACGCTAGTATGAAGTTAGACGGTGTTTGATTATGCCAGCCTTAAATGTTATACGTCAAGATAGGAAAGCACATAAGCTAAAATGCAATACTTGGATGTTACTGAACTTGGAAGACTAGCATAAAAATACAAGACAGCCATTATTTTCAGCATAAGAGAGAGAAATTTTGGCTCCAACATGGGTACGTCATACATACATTTCTGGCAATCAATCTAAAAACTTCTGAGTAAACTTAGCAAGAAGAACAGGAGCTTAGTAACCAAAGACCAATTCACAGACCATGGAGTGCACTAATTTTATCAGTGACCATGGGCTTTTCCTGGCTGTATCTCAAAGCTTTTAATGTGTTTTGGACTAACTGCTCTTGTTCTGATTAACAAAAGGCTCAGGTACCATATTCCAAAACTGACCTTTCAGTATGTAGGACGTCATATGATCTTTGAACAAGCTGTAATACTTTTTTTGTTGTTGTTGTTCTGCTTTGTCTTTTTAAGATAAATATTTTACTGAAAAAAGGCATTATTTTAAATAGCTGTAATACTGCCTCAAGGCCCCTTCAGTGACACAGCTTAGGAATCCTTCTCTCTTGCAATATCAGTGTCTCACATTCTCCTACTATCAACGTGGTAAAAAGAAAAGGGTCACATGGAAATGTGACTTCCAAAGTTTCACTTGAGAATTTCTTAAAAATAAGAATCCATCTGTGGAACAGGGATCTTCAAGCAGTACAGGGATCTTCAAGCAGTAGCAAAATCAGATGCAACACTTGCAGCTCCACAGAGCTCCACTCTAGCTTTTACAGAAGATTACATTAAAACGAGCGATTTTGGAATAAAGACACATTGGCTAGCTGCTAAAAGCAGATTCTGATCTCACACACATATACAAAATTAAACTTGCACAAATCAAGACCGCGAAATACTATTTAAGAACAGCAACATCATCAAAAAACTAAGAAATTCTCATCATTCTCCTTAAGGCACACAGTAGAGCCCAGGGCACAGCCAAGGAAGGCCAGGAAATAACACAGGCTTCGTTATACGTTTAGGTGAAAAGGGGGCTTCAGAGGCTGTCAGAAAAACGAAGTCACTTGGAGGCTTTTTTTTTTTTTTAAAAAAAATAGAGTAGTTCTGGCTTTTGAAAGATCTTTAAAAACAATGAGTTGGACAACACACTAACCAGAAATAACGAGGAAGTTTCCTGGAAAGAAATAGCCAGAGAACTAGTCCTTACATGCCCGTTTCTTGTTTCCACAACACTGATTCATTTGTTGGCATGTTTTCATGTAACATACTCTGCAGCAGCATCACAGGTTTCCCTTGCGCTGTATAATGGAATTCTTAATAAAACAGCTAAAATAAACAAAAACTTCTAACTAACAACTTGGTCCAAGGCAATATTCTATGATAAACAAGACTTAAACACAACCTTCCAAACAATACACTGGGTTTGCCAACTGCGTTCCTTGTCCTATGTAGGCTTAAAACTGAAAAAGTATTCAACTTTAGAAATCTTTTAAAAAAAAAAAGGGGGGGGAAAAAAAACCACTCCAAACTCACAATAGTTGCAATTTCACAACACGCACTAAAGATACTGTTTGAACTGTAGTTGAAGCTGGATAAAGCAAGAGAAGTCAACAAAACTGTTGTCAGGGAGAAATCACCAAGTAAGGTGAGAAGGGAGTTGCTAGAAATTATATTAAGACTATAGTATTTATTTAGCGCCAGACCAGATTTTACACACTTCACGGTGCTAAAAGAACTCGAAAGAGGCAAAGACCACTGCAATGACACTAACGTAGCACAAATCCAAACCTGATTTCACGTGAGTTGGGCTGGTACATACCTTGAATTCTGGGCACAAACCCTAAGTAACAGCCTTTGCCTCTGTGAAGTTATAGAAACTATGAGAGAACCCCCAGCCTGGGAAATTCTCTTTAGGTCTTAGGTAAGTTAAGTATTAAGGACGTGACTTGCTGATGGCTTGGCAGAACGATCCCTCCTGACACTGTAACACTGCAATACTTGGAAAGACACACTTAGGTGGAGAAAATAGTATTTAAAAGTACATGCTTTATTTATTAGAAGATGCTTTGCTCCTACTGCTGAAAGTTTCCCAATATAATGAATCAATAGGCAACCTCTCAAAACCGCTTGTACTCACTTACAGGAATTTAAGCCAACCTCTGGAGAGAAGATGGGGGAAAAAAACACCAGCTGAAATCATCGTGTACAAGAGATGAATGGAAAACTGTACAGCATTCCAGAAAGAACTTACTTGCAGAATTTTGGATTAGAGAAGAGGTAATGCAGAGTCTAATCAAGTTTAAAATCTACTTTTACTAGAAAACTCAAG
>JAUBOD010000291.1:52168-63277 GCA_032353885.1 Nothura maculosa
AGTTTACTTGTGTGACAGGCAGCAGCACGGGCACGTTTCACTAAAGACAACCAATGACCCCTCACCCGTCTCCCTCCAGTTGGGTAGGGATACTAAAACATGCTAAATTTGTCCAAGCAGGCAGTATAAGCCACGTAGTTGGCTAGGGAAACATCTGCATTCCTACTGGCGCGAACAAGTGTTAATTATTGCTTGCTATTTTCGGGCAAACACGCGGCCGGTATCACAAAGGAAACACATACCTAGGGCGAGCTGCAGCGAGCCCGGCTCCTGGCCCGCGGCCAGTGCCGAGCACAGAGCTCGGCGGGAGAGCGCCGGGCGCTCGGCGCTGCCCGGAACACGGAGCGAAACGCTGGCTGCGATGCTGCGCTCTCTTCATCAACGGTTTCTCATACTTAGAAGCAAGAAAGATGCTGGAATCTGCTGAGCTGCTGCTCACAGTACCCACCGTCACGTTTCTAGCAGCACAACTTAAACGAGATGTGGTTGCAAGGAGAGCAATGGGTGATGGGAAGGATTTGTGCTTAAGAAACAAACGTGAAGTTTGAATTTAATTCTTTCTCCATTTGCTAAGAGTTTCAGAAAAGGGGTCCGCCGCATGAGCCCACACCCGTCTCCGAGAGCGTGTCTCAGGCCGAAAGGCCTCGCTGACATAATACCACAATATTTCCCTTTTATTTCTACTTTCAGAAGATAGCAGCAAATTCATCTTCAATGCTATCTGAGCACTGCTCAGATCTAATCCTTCCACACAACTTTTATTTTAAAAGCACCACTCTCAACACAGAGAAATAAGGTGCTTTTGCTTAAGACATTAGGAAGGAAGTTGATAGATGTGGTCTCGGCTCCCCATTATGTCAAAATTCTCCAGTAATTTAAACCAAGGAATCGATATTTCTCTGCTTATTCTGAATATATTCACACTTGGAAAGAAGGTAATTCATTAATTAAAAGTACTGCTAGCTCAAAAGGCCCCCTGAAAGCCTCTTGCTCTTGGCTGTCTCTTGGGGTAGGGGAGAGAGGTAGCGGAGACACTGACAGACAGCTGCTTTCACAGAGCTCTGGCCAGGAAGAAAGGTTTAATAAAACCTGTGAGAAACTTCCTTTGAGTCTTAAATTAGGATTAGGAAAACATGTTAGATATTACATCATTTAGCTGCTTTTTGTGTCATGCATATCACTAGAAATTTTAAACAAACAGTCCAATGAAGGACTTTACAACGTTATGGCCCTGCAGCGGGCTGCGCAAGGGACCGCGTGCGGACACAGGTGACACGGAGCCCGTGCGAGGCTGGAGGGCGACGCGCGCACGGGGCGGGCGCTGGCGCCGCCCAGGGCTTGGGGAGCGCGGGCACCTGCCTGCTCTGCACGTGCCCCTTCCTGGAGCCCTGAGCCTGCTTTGGGAGAGCAGGAGTGCCCTGAGGCAAAACGGTTACTCGGCAGACTGTGCCACACTGCAGCCTATTGTATTTTAAACAGAGGGGTGAAAAAGTAATTTATATTTAGCACAGAGGGACGTGTGGGAAAATATTTCTGATGTCTAAATGAAAACGCTTAATCAGCATTTAAAATCCTCTTCAAAACAAACAGCCTTTTAATCTAAGAGCATTAGCAATACTTAACAGTTTAAAAAAGAAAAGCTTTTTGTTGAGATATAAATATCCCATGCAGAGTTTGGAACCCAAAACATGGCAGTGTAAGAATATTTCAAAGAATCAAAATGTACAATTGACCACAGTAGTTTTCATTCTTTCCTTGTAGCTACTTTCATGTTAATCTGAGCTCATCTTTTAGTCATCTGAGACAACTGAATGAGAATTCCATATTCAAGATTTTTGGAGGTATGTTTATCATCACATTTCCTAGTCTTTGCAAGTCACAAACACTTCCTGCCCAGAAGGCATTTTTTTTAATTGCTGAAAAGACATGTCCACAAGGCAATGTGCAAACGCTGTGTTCTCTCTTTCAACGGCTGCAATGCCACACAGGCTTAGAGGGGAAATTTTAGTTAATCTGCACATACAGCAATATTTTGTGATAAGGCTCTTACTGTGAGAGTAAAAACCAGAAAAAAACTTAAGAATTTCTATATTAAATTTATGTCTGTTTAATCTAATTAACAGCACTTTTATTTCAATACAAACTGTATTCCTCTGTTCTCGCACTTTAAGAATGCTGCAGGGAAAGCAAAAGAAGGTGTAAGAAGGTGCATCAATAAAGTCAAATTTCTTCATATGAATCTCCAAATGTGAACATATAAATCTATAACTACTGTCTGGTGAGAAGGATGGATGTACAAATTACTCTGGATGCTCATTAAAGAAGTATTAAAGCAGAAAAAAAGGCTTTTTTTTTTAACCTTTGCACTACAAAAATGACTATGCTGTGGAAAAGATGTGCAGATAGTTTCTTCATCTGAAAGTTTGGGATTTACGGAAATATTTCATGGGATTTCAATTGAGCAACAGGAATAGCTCAGTAAAAACACTGCAGAATTCAAAGGGCACATTCCTGCAGTTTTCTACATAATATCTGCACTTCATGCACAAAACATGCTTTATACAATGCATGTAGCACACTGAAGCATATGAACTAATATCTTCATTTCCACTGCAGTTAGAAATTGCTATTTTGGGCAATAAAATTTGGATTGTTGCAAGGTAGATCAAGAGCTGCTCCTGCAGATGCTGCCCCATTTAAGATCACTCAGGTGCAGCAGAATGTACAGATGGTTTTTCTTCAACCATCACCAATACATACTTCAACATAGCCCAGGTTCCTAGTCAACTCCTGGATAACTTTGGCATTGAAGACATATACAGCATGAATATTTTTCACTTCATTTAAATAGCTTTACAGTTAGGTGTAAAAAGAAATATGCTCCTCTATCAAAGATTTACTGTGTATGCACACATCACCTCTGATTATATACTTAACTGCAGAAACACCTTTTTTTTTAAAATCAAATGCTCCTTCAGTAAAGAAAAAAAACCTCCTTCCCCAAATTACAGATTCTCTACATAATTAACAAAGCTATTATTGATATCCTAAAGCAAGAGGTGCAGGAAGTGTTGGTAGAGGCTGCACGGAGGAGCGGGCATCGCTTGCAGAGCCCAGCGTAGGGCAGCGCCTCTGCCAGGCGCCCTCACTGCCCCAGGGACCTCCCACCACCCAAACCCAGGAAGGACTTACTGGGACAACTGCTGTCAGAATGCAGAAATGATCATTAGTGTGAAACTGAAGAAAAGCTGAAACTGAAAAACCAGGGACCAGCTGCTTTAGCTGGAGAATCCGCAGGATATCCCTATTCATCTGCAACAAAGAAGTTTGGTATTCTCTGTCCACGTGGACAAAAGCAAAGATGTCCTGAGAGTCATTTGCAAATAATTAGTAACCATACATTTCAATTATGAGGAACAGAAATGCATTAAAGTGCCTGTCTGCCTCAGAGTCCTGATGCTAACGAGCTCCCAAAGAACCCTTTAATTAATCAGTATTCAAGAACTGACTTCTGAGATGGAAGCAGACTAAGGAGAACATTTTTCTGCCTTGTTAATCTCTGATCAGGTAAACAGGCTGAACCCTCTGATTTGGAAGTCCATCTAGAAGGACCTGCTCTGCGGAGGCTCTGGGATCACAAGCCCTCCCCTCATAACATAATATTTCTCATTTCTTTTTACTGACAAACTCTCACATTGAAATATTTTGCATGGCTCTTGTCCTGTTGCCTACAGAGTTAATGGGCACTACATGAGCAAAGGAAGCCCAGCTCACACCCTCTCTCAGAGGCTGTATTTTCTGGAGGATTTCAGTGCCAAAACCATTTTGAGGAATTCCTACCCCACCTCCGACCAGCTGCTCATTACCACCCAGCACCACGTCTTGCACCACCTGGGTCGCACCAAACCATCCGTGGGCCATGTCGCAAACCAGGCTGTTATAAATAACCTCCCCAAAATAGAAGAGAGATGAGGAATGGTTCCTCAGGTTATTTTTAACCTGGATCGGTTCAATGGGCTGATTTACTACAGGGACCCAACTGAAGGCTCTGGGGCTAGTGTCCCAGGACACACAAGAGGAGCGGGCCCGATGGCTGTGGCTGGCTGGGAAGTCGTGGGGCCTTTGAGGCTGCAGCTGGCGGGGGGAAACCGGCCTCAAAGCCACCACGCAGAAACCAGAGTAAAACTATTCAGCAGCCCTGGCCACGGCAGAGTCCAACTAACTACAATGGAGCAGTGTAATAAAAAATAAACTGGGACCAAAAGACCTGCAGACAATTTCACCAGCAGCACACCCTGAAAATGGACCCCTTCTCCTCTAAATATAAGTTTTCCTTCATGTAGATGGCCATGTGCTGGAGTAAGTCCATAATTATTTCTTACTCCAAAAGCTAATACTCATGTTTTACTACCTTCTGAATGCAACCTTTCCAAAGTTACTACGGCACTTTCAGCATTTCATCTGACTCATCTGGGTTCAGATCAATTAAAAATAGGCAGTGGTAAATACTGTTTTATTTCTCTGAATATTTTATTAAAAACAGAGAATTATAAAAGGACTATGACCCAAAATAAATACACTCTATTTGGCAACTTGGTTCCAACTGTTGCTCGTGGAAAGAAAAATGCTCAAACGACGAGAGCATTTCCTTCCCTCTTCCCAAAAGTAAGAGCAAAAAGAAAAGAATGAGAAAGAGGCAACTATTATAGTTGGTATCAGGGATGGAGAAAATATTCTAACCACTGTCTGGTATGCAGAACAGGAATAAAAATACCACCCCTAATCCATCTAAATCCAACAAGACCCTATATTTGAAACAGATACAGAGACTAGTCAGACTTATCAAAAAAACGCTGAAATTTTGGCCAAGGTTAATTTTGGCATTCAAAGCTTAGGGTATAACTGTGTTTTACATGAATCACAAAGCACTAAGGGACAATTGTGATGGAGGTAGGAAACCCTCAGCTACAAACATCATTTGCTTTTATTTGTAATTTTACCGTATGGGAAAGTGGTAACAATAGCCTTAAATTTTGATTTGTAACGTCTTTTTTCTTAAACACTAGGCTGTCCCTGTAAAGCACATGGAAATCTGGTTACACAGAGAGTTTAGGAGTAAAACTTCATCCTAAGGGATTTAGCAAATGTGAGATACCTAAGCAAGCACTGCTTGTACAAACTCAAGATCTCAGGCTGCTTAAAGTAAACCAACTTTTCTACTTGTTTCATTAGAGAATATCACAGATGAACACAGTTCATTAATTAATTTATAAACTACCTACAAATTCATTTGCCTTAACATAAAATTGTAAAACACAACCTCAACAGCAGTAACACCAGTGTGCATTAAGTTCCGAACCAGTAAATCCACAGGGAAAGACCACCACTTCATTTCTAAGGTACAAACAAAAAATTTTCTTTCCTTTGTCTTCCTTTTTTCTTGCTCAAACTCATCATACTCGTCAGTAGCAATTTAATAGCACGGTAAAATTTCAACTTGAATAAGAGGCAATGATAAAGGTCTTCCTTAAAAAAATAATCTTCCATCAAGAACTGGCACTGTGATGTCCTAGAAAAACAACAGTTACAGTCTCAGGACTTCTCTGGGAAGGCCTGATCTCTCCGTTGCTCTCAGTGCTCACTCAAACTGCCGGGATAGACTTCTCTAGCAAAACTTAATCACTGAATGTCCCCTCATTTTAGCCAGAACACATTCCCAGTGTTGTGAACGGAATAATAACCACAGCATTCATCACCGCTATCCATATGAACACTAGACTGCATAGCTGATTAGAGTTCTCTTATTTCCATTCCATTCTGCTCTAAGACCATGCAATAAACCTAATAATAATAAGGATTGTACACCAAAGAGAGGCAAAGTATTTGCCAAAAAGTAAAATCAGAACCGTATTGCATTATCCCTAAAGATACTATGTCCTCAGGCTATTTTAGAAGCCGACCACAAACTAAGCAAGAAAATACTTAACCCAAAAACTATAGCTTGGAATTCTGTTGTTTTGCCTGGAATTTGACTACTTAGCATTCTCCATGGGTTTTCAACATACCCATGTTCATATCCTTAAAAATACTAAAATTTTAGGTGATTTATATAACCAAAAAAGAAAGTTCTGATTGGATATCCATGCCTGCAAAATCCTTTTACATGACTTACAATGTTCCACAGATATTTTACCCCCATCAATAATATTTCCAGACTACATAAGCAATGCTAGCAAAACAGCCTGTTGCAGTTTGAAGCTGTGCTCACATGTTTTTCCTTTATTTACTGTCTGTTTTTCCAGCAGGAGTGTCAGATCAGGACTATTTATTTATTTTCATGCAACCTCAACGAACAGAGGTATGTCAGAAAAACGCACATAGTGCAGAATGTGTGTAACCTGTCACACTTGCCTTTAAAAAAAATTCTGACATGATCATTGCACAGAATTCTTGCAATTTCTCAGGCTGGATCAGCATTACTTTTACTTTGCAAGAATGGAAAAAAAAACGTTTAAAAAGATCTGCTAAGTATTGCTGTACTTTAAGCCATCAGCATGGTTATGTGGACAGAACTCCTTTCAGCAAGCACTGCTACATTCATTCCTCCATACACTACTACTTGCATTCAAAAAGCTGCCTAATAGCAAATGTACTGATTTAGAAGTTCCAAACATGTTATTTTTCAGTTTTAAAGAGAATGTTTAATCTAGCATTGCACTGTATCAACATTACTCTTAACTTGTTTCCTAAGAAATGTAGTATCGTATATAGAAATGGCACACATTTCCTAGAAGTCAAAAACTGCAAAGCAAGCAGATGGAGTGTCAGAAGAACGACTCCAATGTCAGAATACATCAACTGCTATGTGAATCCCAGGGAGATGCAGAGCCAAATCTACCCTACCATCAGTGTGGCAAAGCTGCTACCTTTTTGTTTCCTTTAGTTTTTCTTCTGCCTTTCTCATACCACTAGATACCGTAAGAAAACCTGAATTCCAGTCCTGCCTGTACAAGACATAATTTTGAAGTCTTTGGAGAATATTTTAAACTTTTAAATTTAAACTGTTCTTTCAAATATGTGAGAAGAATGAGGGCACTTATAAAGAAAAACTTCTACAGTTGGAAAAGAAATTATGTGGCCTGAGCATAACTTAAGACAATCAAAGAAAATCCAAATAAAACACAAAAACACAATAGCAGTACTAATTTCTGTTCAACTTTGAATCACTGCTTGGAAATGCTGCTTTATTAAACAGCTAAATAGCTTGCTAAATTAATTCTTAGAAAAATATGAACATGAGTTTACAATATATACCAAGTGCATCTCATTACTGCAACACATACAAAACTGTGACTTGGGAATCTGTGCAACCAAATGAATGAGATGCTGTTTGGTTAAAAAACATTGAACAGACAGTGAAGAGTTATCTGATGCATAACTAGCTTAAGGTTATTCTTCCCACTTTAATGAAATTATTTTTTGATTAAAGTGCTTTTAATTAATCTATAGCACAGCCAACATGGATCTTGTATTTCATGTACTACGCACTGAGAGTTGGGATCCAGGGACATTCTGGATCTTAATTTGATTTAATTAATCACAATTAATATTTAGCTTCAGTTTTTCAGGTGCCAAAGAAATATAACCTACATGCAGATAAACTGAGAAACCAGATACGTTTTAGCTTCTATCATCACTGAGGACAGGGGCAACCAAAAATACTCCTTCAAAATCAGTGACTAACAGGTATCCACGTCAAAACCTTAATTCTACAAACTTTTATGTATGAAATATTTCACCTTAATCATGTCAATGAAACTTGCCATTATCCAAAGTTAAGCCATGGCTAAACCTCTGTAGATTGAGCGCTTAAAATTTTAATGCTAAACTTTTACTGACTACTATCCATTATAACTCTTACTTCTGAAGCAGTGTGGTAATATGCCATTTGAAACATCATTCTCAAAGATTCTTCTCTGGGATTTAAGTCATCAACAGAACTTATAGGCCTATCTCTTCTTTTTAGACACCATCAACATGGCACATAATAAAAAGCAGATTTTTGCTAGTGACGGTAGGTACATTGGGAAGCTCCATCTGCTCTGCTTCCACAAGCAGGTCGGTGCTGGGTGCTCAAGTGGGTCACACACATGGCAGGACATGCAAGTACAACACTGCTCCGGGCAGCTCACTGACGTATTTCATCTTGCAAGAATCTCCAACTACATCTGATCCCCAAAACACTTCTTTGGTCTGAACAGGTAAGTCTGGAAGCCAGGCTGCTGGCTTGGACCCTTGCTTACTAGCAAAAACTACCTCCAGGAAAGCCTCCACCTTGATTAGGAATGGTTTGTTCTATCATTTATACTGAATCTTCTTTCTCTGATATATCAAACACTTGCAAAATATTTTTGCCACTTGGAAAAATCCATGACCAAAGAAATCTGAAAGAATATCTAAGAAGAAATCATTTCAGTTTGAAAGTCAATGGCAAAGCAGGTGAGATCTCTCGATTACTCTTCAGGGCACATTGGTATGATTTCAATTAGCAATGTGTAATGTGCTGGGCTTTGTCCTAACGACTACACTACTACTCCTTGGTTCCTGGAGCAAAATATATCAATGCATTGCTATTAAAAGTATCTCACCAAGACACAAGAGACAAGTGAAAAATTAAGCATTTCAGTAAGATGCAGGTCATGGGGATAGGTGAGGACATTGTTAGACATCCCAACCTGAACCATCACAGAGCAATGGGCAGCACGAGGCCCGCAGGCACCTGGCCAGCTCCAGAGCACACACGGGGAACAAGGAGTGGTCTTCTCTCTCCAGAATACTCTTCTCAAACCATCTCTCTTCCAAATATGAAATTCTTTGCCCTCACTTCCCCCAAAAGGGGAGACTGCTTACGGAGGCACTAAATATTCTTGTGTACAACTTCCCCTTCTCTGTCAGTCTGAGTTTGTTGAACTTTGAAAATTAAAAAGAAAAAACAAACAAACAAAGAAAACCAAGAGAACCTGAGAAAAGCAGAGAAATTCTCAGAAGCATTAACATTTGCAAGAGATATCTATCAGGCTAGCTTGTTCAGTAGTGGTTATAAAACAGAGTTACCACAACTTCACCACGGTGCAGACTGTCCCACATCAGATTATTATTTGCACTTGCACTTTCTTTTCAAATATCTAGTGCTGGCTACTGCTGGAAAGCAAGTTGTGGTGCAGGTGGGTCATGATTTTGACCCATCACAATAATTCTGCCCTCAGGAGCACTAGAGAGGGAGAAGACAACCTTGGAATCATACTCCTGCAGTTTTACAAGTATCTGAACTTCACTGTAATTAATAAAAGTATCTTGCCTGGTTGAGATATGGTAGAAGCTAATCACACTGAGGGGACACAAAGTTACATCATCAAACAAATACTTTTACTTTCTGCATTTACTCTGGGGCTGCCGGGATTTGGAATCATTAACTAGCACTGGGAGGGTCATGAGCAAGGACACGCTCTGTGGAAGCTTCGGAGAAGTTCTGGCTGACAGGGCGGTCACAAAGCACACCTAAACCAGCAAGAAAATTTGACTATTTTTCCAAAACAGAGAAATACAGTATCTCTAAATGTCAGCTAGTTACCCCTGCCAGCTGCACCACGGATCTTCCCCCTTTTTGGACAGGACAATTCCCAGCAATATCCAGACACTGCTGTCACCATTACCCATGGGATCTAGGTGATTATTTCAAGTGCCTTTGTCTTCAGAAGGATTGATGGGGATATTAGAGCTGTGCTGTTACACAGCTTGTTTGATTAGCACCTACTCAAGACGCCTACAGAGGCTCACTGGTTTGTATAAATACAGATATAAATAGAGCGAAAAATCACCATTGGGAGGGAGAAAAGGGAAAAAAAATAAAGATTTCAGACAATGAGAATTATTTACTTACTGGTGGGAAATCAAAGTCTATCTGGTTAGCTAAATTTAAGATATAGTCGATTCGAAACTGGTTCTCTGGATTGGCTAGTTCAACTGGAGGCGCCAAATTGCCCATTGCTGTCACTATCGTCTGTGGAGGGAAAAATATTGTTAGACATAATGTTTGAGCATTTAGCTTTGAATAGTTAAAAACAGTGGCTTGCAAGCTTACCTCTATAGCTTCTTTAATATTGTTTTTAATATCCTGAATTTTCATTTTCTTCTCCCTAAAATTAAAAAAAAACACAATTGAATTTAT
Organism: Nothura maculosa; assembly: GCA_032353885.1. Lineage (NCBI taxonomy): Eukaryota > Metazoa > Chordata > Aves > Tinamiformes > Tinamidae > Nothura > Nothura maculosa. Next base: position 62,397 of record JAUBOD010000291.1, read on the forward strand.
AAGCCATAAAAGCAGCAAATCTTTCTGAGGCAGAACACGAGTACAAAAGCATTCTGTTGCTACGATCGACTAAACTACTTTCAGTCTCCTTCTGTAGACAGACCCAATTAAATATCTCACAACTTGTCTACTGAATAGCATCTATTTCTATTCAAAAGTCGGCATCTAATTGTGCTTAAATAAAAACTTATTGCAGACTTAGACAGAACGGAACTAAAATATGCTGCAAATTCAAGCAGATTTTAATTCATTTGAATGTAAAATACTAGAAATACTTGGAAGTTATTTAGAAAAGAATAGACTGGAAATAAACAGAAAAGAAAAAGCGCAACTTACCAAAAGTAGAGACAAATGAAAAGAGACCAAAACACCGCAAGGTACACAGAAATTAAAGCATGAAAATAAGGTCAGAGCAGAAACGGACAGAGCAAAGAACTCAAACTGACAGAGGGGTTCAAACTTGCAGTTAAGACATAAAACTTAATATAATAAAGGGCTAATCCACATATGCAAAATTATCCTTTAACTACAAGCAGCGTAAGCTAGAAAAGCACCCTGAATTTGGTATATGATCATGTTAATTTGGGACTAATGGCAAACAAATTAAATGGCATAACCAGCTCAAGCAGACCAGAGTGTGAACTCCTGCCTCTGTTACATTTGCATTGTTCTTTATGCAGGCTGTTTGAAACTCTGACAGGAGCTATTTTCAATGCTAAATACTGCAATCAAATAAAATGCATAGTCAAACATTTGGTATAACCAGGAATTATTGCCCTAAAGGTACTACTAGTTTAGAGCTTGTAAGGGATAACTTAATTGTAGAGCACCACGACAGACTATTTTTTACACTATTACACTATTTTTTGCTATACACAATA
>JAUBOD010000291.1:83988-96856 GCA_032353885.1 Nothura maculosa
TTAAGATGCGATGGGTTCATTTAAGATCTTATTATATGTGCAACCATTTTAATGATTTTTTTCTATAAACTTTTGTTGCTAGAAACTCTCACTATAAAAATGAATAATAATGAACTGCCCACATTTGGTAGCAACCAATCTGATCAGCAGATTTCTGAAAATATTTCTTGCTTTAAGTAATGAAATTGTTTTCCCTTTTCTAAGATTTTTTTAAAGGGCTATTTAAAAGTCATTGTGTTGACTCTTGTTTGGAAAATATCTGTTTTCTTATAAAGGCTCCTAATAACCGCTTTTCTTAAAGGTGGCAAACTTCATTTTCCATTCTCAATGTTATACAGAATGGATACAGCCCTTTTTTGAGAACAAACCTAATACCTGTAAAATATTTATGCTTTCTCTACATAACTACATTTTCCCTTCTGCATTCAGTTATAAATCTACCCTTGAGGATTCTTACAAATAACACCAAGTAAAATAAAAGTTTGTACCATCTATCAGCTCAGATTCTTTCTTAGGCCTACTGCTTTCTCCCTCTTGTTTTTGGACAACTCTCTTTATGCTCTCAAAATAAGAATAAAGTTCTGGAGAGAGTTTAAAAAAAAAAGGGCAGAAAAGCAGGAGGGGGACAAAATGTGTCTGTGTTGTTTATAAAGGTCCTAAGTCTGCGCAAAATAATCAAAAATACTGTAGTAAACTCAGCATTTTTAACTTTGTTCTAGTACCTTACTTTCAATTACGGTGAAAAAATATTGAGGTAGCAGAACGCGATGGAGCTACTCAGTGATAAACACAAGGAAAGTAAACACGTCATTGCATAAGATGCAGTTACACAAAACGAAGACTGTCCAATTCAGGAAGGCAAAACACAGAAGCAATGTGGGCCATCCCAGACTCCCAGCAGCTAGGGAATATTAGAGCCCCACAATACAGTTCCCTTCTACCTTCAGCTCAAAAAATGAATTGGCAAAATAGTTGCATTTACAATTTTTAAAAATCCAATTTAAAAAATTATGCATCTCCAGCTATAAAAGCTATCTGAAAGCACAAAAGTCTGGGGAGGCCAGCGGGAGGGAGCTGCGCTGCCCGACCTGCACATGGACGAGCTGCAGGTTGGGTCGGAAGAGCTTTGCTTTCCTGAGAACCCAGGGTTCTTAGCTGAGCTGTTCTTTCAGTTTTCTCATTTGATTTAGTGAGGAAAATACTTCCTCAGCTTAACATAGCACTTAGAGCATTTGCTGTAGAAAAAAAATGCAGTTCTACTAGTATATTCTCAATTCAGATAGATTAAAAATGAAAGTTTTTAACAGAATATTTTCAGCAAATGGCTATGTCCTTGTCATTATTTTAAATATAATAAAACTAACTATAAGGTTTGGTCTTTATCTCAAACGTTCTTAAACTGTTTAAGCAACACAAAATATCTGAGGTCATGCCAATCACTGTTATGCAATTAAATTAAAATTCATGAAATGAATTAGTTGGAATTTTTCCACAGTAATGATATGGTAAATCAAATTTAGCTAGCGTATTTGTCTTTAGTTATTTAAATTATCAATATCAGGGTTAAAAACAGATATTACACAGTTTGCTGAACTTAATGTATGAAGCGCTCCATTATACCATTTTGTCTTCAAAAACAGAAGGAAAAAGGGAAAAAAAAAATATAAGCAAAACATCCAAGCATCCTTTCTCATTACAAACTCTAGGACGACAATGATTTCATTTTCTTTTAACATTTTCTAATGAATATCAACATTTTAATTATGTAAGTTATCAAAAGAGTGAAACGTGTCCTCACAATTTGAGGGAAGGTATCTCTATATGCGGACCTGTATACGGGAATAGAGTATTTAAACAAGAGTGATTAAGACAGCAAGAACGAATCCCTCGTTAGGAGCTCAGGTGCCACCAGAGCCTACGCTCCATCTACGGGGGCCTCACGGGACCTCGGCAGGAGGACCACAGGGCTCGGGCTGCTCCGTTAGTGCAGCCTCCAGGGAGGCAGCAGCGGGAGACAGGATTAATTTCTGGTGCCGTAACTGAAAAGACAAGCGAGCACGATGACTTTTAAATAGCTCTTGAGAATACAGGCAGCCACAGGTAGCTAATCTATTAGGTCACAATCCTTTTCATGGTTTCTCACAGTGAACACCTTGTATCAGAACATCGCAGTGAGACAGACCACTACTACTGCCCTGAGAAAGCAAACAGTCTTGTCCCTTAGTGCTGAAGAACACACCTCAGTGTACTCCTGCTTTTAAATAAGCTCAGTTATAAACAACTCATTCTAATTAGCTGTGTGCTTACACTGAGTACAACTGTCAAGTGAGCGCGTAAAAGCTGGTGCAGCATATGCCAAATACTCCACGTACGAGGAACTCTAGATTCAAAGTAAAACAAAAGACATTAATCTTCACATACAGAAAATTATGTAAAAAAAAAAAAAACAAACTCATAAATGGAAATTCCTTCATTTCAACTTGAGAGCTTTGAATGGCCAAGAGGAGGCTAAACAATTTATGTATCTCAGCTCTCCATCAGAGATGGGACTTGGGCAACCCTAATATATAAACACATGACATATCTAAAAATAAAGATAGAGATAAATTTGCCTTGGTGATTATACTTCAAAGCATTAACCATGTCTGCCTTGATCTAGGAGACATTCTGAAAAGATGGTTGCAAAACTGGAACTGGAATATTGGGTGTTCATGTCCTCTCATTGTAGGAAAAAACTTACTCAGAACCCCACAAACCTGCTCTCACCCACCACAAAAGAAATGACATGACACTTCTTTGCTCTGATTGAATCCATCCAGGGACACTGTCATAGTGCAGGAAAACAAGCAAGCCAAGAAACAGGAACCAGAAAGGCCACTCACGTCCAGTTTGCTAGAAGATGCTGAGCAAGACACTGCATTTATGAATATATTCCGCCTTATACGTCAAATACACTAGAATTTAATGTAATTGAAAAAAGATCCCTAATTAGAATGATGGAGAACAGAAAAAAACATAGCTCTGTAATGAAATAAGGAGAATCTTAGGGGATCACAACAATCCAAGGGTATGGTTTTAACAGCAAACAGGTAACCTTCCACAAGCTCAAGATAATGAAAAGTTCTCTGTTAGTGCATTAAAACATAAAAATTAAATCTCCAATAGGATGAATTAATAAAACCAACTTTTACCTGGAAACTAGGTAAAATGGAGTACTTCCCAGTCTGTCCATTCAAAGCATACACAACATTAAGAAATGTAAGATAATACTGGAGAAAATCCTTCACCACGTAGGTTAAATTCTCGAGAAGAGTTGGAGAAAGTCTAATATTTGTTTTGCTTTTTTCCAGAAAGGGCTCTGAACTGTTGACTATAGATATGTATTCCATATTATTTAATAGGCATTTTTTAAGTTACATAATGTTTTCTAGGGTGTTTATTAATAAAATTCTATTAACCTACTATGAAATAATCACCAAATATGAATCATTGCTCCTCTAACTTAAGACGTTTGCATAAGATCAAAAAAAGGAGAAAAATACACCACTTCCACTTTAACTCATGAACGTGTAGAATAAAAATACTTCAAAAAATGTCCACGGTGAATAGAGGAAGAGCCAGATTTTATTTTTATTAGTTGTTTTCTCCCAGCCTCCCTCTCAGACACTGCTGCCCAGTTTCAGACAAATTTGACAGAGGGCAGCCCAGGCTGAGATCAACTTCCAGAAGTAAAAACTACACTGAGCAGAGAAAAGAGAAAAAAATAGTGATGCTGTTGAAGAAAAACAAAAAGCCTTCATGTAGCTCTAAACTAGCATGCACTGACTTCCCTAGGTAGCAGGAAAAATGGAAAAGGCAGATAAAGGTCAGGAGGATATCAGCGTATTTAAGGGTCAGTGTTGAAGGGGGCATTTGGGTCTTGGACTAATACAACAAAGAAATGGGCAAATTTAAGAGTTACAAATTCTAAGAGGAGAAACTGCAGATGCTGCAGGATCCTGGGGCTGCTGCACAAGCTACAGGACTCAGACATCGGTAGCTCAGCTACCCACAGAACAATTTTTCCTTAGCGGAAGAGAAATTGGCAAATTTTGCAGAAGAGATGCTAGTGGAGAGATTATTTTCACGTGCCTGTTTCTGCCCAAATTAGTGAGTAAAACCCCACAACTATCATCAAAATTCAAAGCCATTCCAGATTCATACTCCAGTCTTTTTCTCCATATAATTACGTCCTGAGCACTGTTCCATGTCTCATTTTGCTCTGCAGACTGTATCGCTCAGGCTTATTCCACTATTCATCATCACTGCCCTTCAAACTCTCTAGAGCTCTAACTTAAAGCTTTCTACTAGGCTGATAGCTGCCCATGCATACTTAAAAAGTTTTTATGAAATTTAAACCTCCAAACAAATATATCTACTGCCATATTTTTGCCCAGTTCTTTTACATGCCAAATCATGTCTGCAACATATGCAAATCTAGTTTAAAGGAAGAGTTTACTGTTACTTGTATCAGAAAACTAAAATATCTGACTACAAGCAAATGCGTCAAGTTGCAAGGCCAGGAACAGTAAATCAAGAGATGGAGACCTGGTTTTACTTGCAACAACATGGAGGCGGCAGTTTAAATACTGCTGTACGAGGATAATTCTACATTTCCCACCACCCAGTAAATACAAATAACATGCCTGCTCTTCCGCAAGTATCACTTCGTTTCCTATTCCATTACAAAAATCAAGAAATGTTAACATTCAGCTTTCACTGACCTTCTTGTATCTACATAAGATGATGTCTCAAGAAAGCAGAAACTCACAAAACCGTCAGCTGAAAACAAAGCACCGTGTCAAGTTAAAAAAGTCTGTACTTTCTTTCTGCCCAATGCTGTTTTCATGTCTCCATCTACGGTTAGCCTCAGCCTATGAGAAGTACCTAAAATCAGAGAGAATCATTCGCCTTTTTAAACTTTTTCATTCCTTAATGATAACTTTTCGGAAACTTAAACAACAATTTTTAAATTCAAAAACAAAATGCTGGTGCATGGCAGTATTTTAGTGGTTGGATTTTAGAACGCCTCTGAACAAGGTCCTGGAGCTTTTCCACTGGCCACTGCAGTCAGTGGGTTCTGTTCACCCAATAAGGCACAGCATAGGTATTATAAACCATCAGAATAATTATTTGCATTGTTTCATTGTTCAAGTTTATTTTTTCACAAAAGAGAAGATTTTCGCTTTTGTGGAAAATAAAGGTTTTTTTTTCTTCAAAAAAGAGAGAGGCGCTAATTTCAAGCACTTAAATACATCATTAAAACTCCTAAAAATATAGAATTGTTTGTTTCTCTAAGTTTAGGGGTTTCCTTTGTTTTAATGTCATCAGGTATTTTCTTCCCTTTCTTTCAAACTGATGGAAGACAACTGTATTTAACTTTCCATAGACATCTGATGCAACTGTTGCAAAATATATGCAGTATTGAGTTGTTAATCATAGTATTTATCCACTGTTGGTTTATCATTGTGCAGTGGAGTTTTGTTGAAACACAAGTATGTCAGTTCTTCAGACAAGGCTCAAAACAAGCTGAGATTCATCTCCTCCTTCCCGCTCCACCACCCACCCCTTACCCATCACAGTACAAGCTCCTACCAAAACCCGTACGCTCTTGCTAGTTGGCACAGAACCCGTGACAGACCTGAGGCCACGGGTATGCACTACTTTTCCAGCACAACAAAATTTCTTCCATGCCCTGAAACAGTAACTGAGAAAAGGACTCTCTGATTTAAGCCTGCAGAAGCTTCCTGACACACAGACTCCCCCCAAAAAACAAACCAGGAAAGAGAAAAGAGGCACCCAGCAATTCACAGTTATTCCAATACCAAAAATAAAACTACTTTGTTGTCAATAAGGCAGGGTCTGATCAAGGCAGTTTGTTTCTTGGCAAGGAACTGATGTAACCATTCTAAAAACATGGTACTGGTGCACAGACCTAGATGGACTATAATAACAGCACAAGTGTTTACATACACAAGCTAATACTAGTAATTAGGAAGGAATTCATTTTTTAAAGACTTGGTTGTAACTATTATATTTTTTTCCCCTCGATCATAACATTAACTTCCCTTCTTTAAAAAATCACACCACGCAATTTGCACTGCTGCCCAGGCAGAAGAGACGAATGTTTGGGCTCCCCTGTACCAGTGGCTGCTACGAAAGCGCGCGCTGGCCGTGCGCCTCCCCAACGGCCTCACGAAGAGACAGCTGAAGTGCTGAGGAGGGAGGGAAGGAAAGGAAGGGAAGTCACAGGCTTCCTGCTATTACGAGCCAAATTTAAACCCTTTCTACATCACAAGGGGCCCAGTTATTGGCAGCAGCACAGAGAGTAAGAAAATTTGGCTGATATGGAGTCTTCATTACCCTTAAAAGACAGCTCTGAAGGTGAAACACTCGGGATGACTGCCGTGGGGAAGGGACGCTCCTGGCACTTAGGACATTACTACAGGAATAGGCCAGTCGACAGCACAACCAAGGTAAGCCTTGCTGCCCATGCTGGGAGCTGCCTAAGCGCTTTGCTTCTCCAGCCCTCCTTTCTGCTCCCCAGTGCCCCAGCGCTGCTGCTTCCCACTCGCCACCTTCACAACAGGAACAAAAACATATTTCTGTCTCCAGCTCGGCTACAGATTATAACGGGATTTTTTTAATAACAATCTTTACTGTAGTTAACTTGGCTAAAACTTTAACCACCTTCAAATTCACCTTAACGTTGTTAACTATTAAGCACATTAATTACCTGGAACACTTGATTCCATACAGTTCCTCAAATAACTAATTAGCTAAAACAATCAAGGATTGCGATCCCAGAGGAAATCCCTCTGGTTTTGTACAACTCCAGAGATTTCACCGTGTTAATTGCTACATTCCCGACCCAAGGCCAATTTAGCTAAATGGAGACGACAACTGTCCCTACATCTATTTAGAGGTAGGCTCTTAAAAGAAACAAATAAAAAATCCCCACACTCACTGAAGGAAGTTAGTGCATTTAGCACTGGATATCCTGTTTAGTCACCAGAAATTAAAAAGAGTATTTGAGTAACACTAAGGAAAAACTTTTGATTCTCTCATTTTTAGCACAATGAACATCTTTCATGTTCAGGTATTTCTCTTTCTGCTCCAAACGTCCATTATCACAGGGCAATCAAACTAAAGGCAGCCACATTTTTAGAAGGGACTTAGACCTGCACTTCTGTGAAGCCACATGACCAAGCTGCATCAATAGAAATAACTGAAAGCTACATGTATGTATACAGACACTAATGTTAAAGAATGCCTCTTCCTGTGCAGTGCGCTGCAGTGCTCCCCAAAGCCCTGCTGTTCATCACACCAAGTTTGGTGCTATGGGCAGATATGACTGTGTTTGACTAGTTCTGCAAGGGCTCACAGGAACATTAAGAGAAGCAATACCTCCCTTCCCTTCCTCAAAAATAAACAAACAACAACAACAACAAAACCCAAACTACCCATCTCTTGCTAGCTGAATCCTCCATCATCTTCTATGACTTAGGGAAGGCAGAGAGGGAATCAATTGGGAAAAAAAAAAAAAGAAAAAAAGGCATGTCAGGGAAAACAGGATAATGTATGGAAAATTTAGTTACTTTGGAAGAAAAACACAAGTCATTTAAGTACAAGCAAGCAAGCAACTTGCAACATCTCCAAAACACTTAAAAACAGCCTTCCTCCTCTCCCTCCATGTAGAACTTATGTTATGATCTACTGACTATTTCTGGCAATAAAAAGACTAAAACTAGATGGCTTACACCACGCTTCCTGTATGTCCTGTGCATGCTGCTGTTTGATCTGTCCCGATCCTGACATACCCACAAGTGCTCCAGAGGAAAGCTGGGCACGCATGGGGCTGCAGGGTGAGGGGCTGCAGGGTGAGGGGCGGCGCTGTCCCGATTCTGACATACCCACACGTGCTCCAGAGGAAAGCTGGGCACACATGGGGCTGCGGGGTGAGGGGCACGGGGCGGGCGGGAGGCACCGGGCGCAGGGCCGCACGGGCCCGGTGGCCAGGCCAGGCCCCTGTCAACTCGGGAGCCCGGCCCACGCGGCCGAGGCCCAACCTGCCACTTGTGGAGCCGCACGCGTCACGGCCCCAGCTCGAGAGCCTCAAGGACCCAGCCTGGGCCCCGCACGGGGCGGTTCTGCTCCCGGCTCCGTGGCTTTGCCCAAGGGGATTCCGTCTGGCGCTGACTGCGGCACGCAGCCTGGTTGGCAAGGCTGTACACCCATGTAATACACTGGGCAGTACCAAGCAACACTGGGTCTTTAGCAGTATCTGTAGGTCTAGAAACTGTGCTGGTACGGATGGGGTTTGAAAGGTGCCCAGGATTCCCGACTTCTGCTTCTGTCAATGGATCTTTCACTCAGCACATAATGTTGACAGCTGATAGGACAAAGCCAAATCCTGCAAAATTTTTAAGCCATTAAAGTCTTTTAAAGAGGTCTTTACTAAGATGAGCAGTCAAAAAAAAAGAAATGACAACTTGTTTGAGTAAAGGGATGCAGGACTGGGCACTTAGGAAAAAAAGTTGCTGTCTATGATAAAGAAAATATTCCCTACAGAGAGGAGCTAAAAACATGCAGCACAGAATGTAATTTATTATGAATCAGTCTAAACTTTCTTCCAAAAGACTGTGTACCTTATCCTGCACTAGCGTTTGGGGATTAGGAGGAAGTATTGTCCAGGCTCCTTGGCTAAACATTTAGCTCAGACATTCTTACTAAAGAAATAACTACCGAAAGACTAGTGAAAGCTTAACTAATCTTCCCCAAAACACAGGATTTACAAAATAAATGATACTGACTAGAAGCTAAAATATGGTAATATAAAATTATGTTTGAAAACAAAAGATAAAACAGTAGTATTTAAAAATATTAAACACAAATGCAGAATAAGCTTTGAAATTCCAACACACAGAAATCAATCAGAATTAATTTAGCAGGTTCTAGTATACTCATATACAAAGACAGCTTGCAAGCATAAACTAACATCCAGAAGAATCTCTTCCCACTCCCTAGCAGGATTAGATGAAAAGTTAGCAAACACAAATCTTCCTCTGACAAAAAATAGATCTTCATTTTCTCTAGCTTAATACCATTCTCTCCTCATGACTATCAAATAATTGAACAGATTTTAAGTGTAAACAAGAAAAGCTCTTAGGGACATAATTTAACACAATCATCAGGACAAGCAAACACAACAGAAGAAAAAAGAAAATCTGACCTATTACCCCAAAGCTTCCTTTTACAGTCTTACTTTGTAAAGACACAAAAACAAAAGCCTTATTTCCTCTAAATAAAGAAAATTACATTCATTTTGTACACTGACAGGAGGCATGTTTACAGCACTATGAATCAACGTGCTATAGCAGAGGTAAATCAGTGTCAGCCATGTTGTGAAAGAAACTGCAGTTAAAAAAAAAATCTCAAAACTTAAGCCTTAATCAAACTGGATACACAGAACTTGATATAAACCATTTTATACCATTAGCTCTTATTTATTATTGGTGCATGACTTCTTCAAGTTTATGTCTATTAATCTCATCTAAAAATACACATCCAAATTCTAGAGATCGTCAAACAGTAGCAAGAAGAAAACATGCCAAGATATTAAACAAAACCAATGGCTACTGTGTGGCACACGCGTGTAAGGTAGGTTGTAACGTGAAAACAACAACAACAACAAAAATAACAAATGCACTTACTCAGCATTAAATCCATTCACATGCAAGATCCTCATCTGTTTGACTATTGTGCTTTTACCGGATTCACCAGCACCTAGAAAATGAAAGTAAATCAATTTCAGAAGGAAGCATGACTGATGAAGGGACATGCTAGACTTTTTTCTTCAGGGTAAAATCCAGAAAGCTGATTTCCTCAGCACAAGAGTGAAAAGTGAAAGAAAAAGAAATAATTGTCACTGGAAACTTCAGTTGGAGCTAAAAATAAATGCCCAGCTCAAGTCATGTGTCAGATCTGACTCTTGGATCATTTCACTGTCCATTTTTCCAGTGTCAACGTTAAAAGCAGATTGCAAGACTTGGAAGAAAAAAAAGGGACAATTTAAATATTTTATAGAGGATGAGACAGTGAATAACAAAATCTGCTCATGTTTCCACCACTTTCTGATGCAGAGAAAGATTAGAGGGAGACCATATTAAGTAGAAACATTTTTGTTAGATCCTTAAAACATTTGAAGTTTGCCGGCAGTTATCATCACCCAGTCAAAAGACGGCAACTCAAATCACACAGAGTAAAACATATGGATCCTCGCATCTGAAAGAGGCAGGCAACCCCTTCAGGCCTCCACCCACCAAGCTCCTGTTTCTCTAATTCGTGCGTGTGCTCAACCTCCCCATCCTCTGCACGAGGTCCAAACCAGCCGCCGGCCCCACGGGACACAGAGACCACCTCCAAAGGGCCCGCGGACACCCTCCTCCCACCCGCCCTGTCCCAGGGGTACAAAACAAAGGCACAAATAAAAACCCCTCCACTTTGCTCCAGCTCCCGTGGGCAGATGCACTCCATTCTGCACGCTGGACTGCAGAGACCCCGCGTGCAGCCCACCCGTCCGCCTGCGGTGCCCATTTTGCCACACACACTAACACGACTTGAACGGCAGCAGTTAATTGAACTGCTCCATGCTGCCAGATCAGGAGGCTCTTGATACGAAACAACCTTTCTTTTTCTGTTAACTTTTTGGGTTTTGCCTGGGAAAACACAGGAAGATTCTCTTTAGCTTCTCCCAGCTACTCACTTATTCCCCTCATTAGCCTGCATTTCAGCAAGAGAAAACGTGTGTGTGTCGCAGGAGGGGCAGCAAGGTACGGGTTGTATTTATCGGATGCCAGGCCTCTCCTCGCACACGCTGACAGCACCAGCCTCCATTTTGAGCCTCATGTGCAAAACTCGATTTTAACCATAATATTCAAAGTTCGCTTTCCGATAGCCGCGCTCTCCTCTGCTTTCCCCCTTCCCCTCCTTCTCCCTCACAAATTCCTCACGGTCCTGTTCTGCTCTCCATAAAACCTGTTTGCACGTTTTGCTGCCTTAGCACTAGGCCTTTTTTTCCTCTCCTTTTTGTTGGCAGATGTTTGCAGGCACAGAAAAAGCAGTTTTTATCTACAAGTCCGCATGCAAGCACCATTTCCCTCCCAACCTGCCACATTATAATGTTCATCGCGCGTCCCTTCCCCTCCCCTTCAGGCACACTGCACCACGCGAGAGAGACAGGCAGCAAAACCAATCGAGAGCGCGAGGAGCTCCAGCTAAGCCAGAGACGGGGTCCTCTCACAACCCACAATTATTCAGCAAGAGTAGTAGATGCTACACTATGATACCTCCATTCAGAATAACGACGACATTTCAGTCGCAACGCTAAACCGTATCTTATAAATAAAAGCACCAGAAACCAAAATCTTTACTTATTTCAGAGCCAGGGGGAGAATGTTGTTGCTTTTACTATAAACATATGCAGCTTGGCATTGACATTCTCTGGATCCGATACAACATCAGTGAACCAAAATTAAGAATTACATACAAATTTCAGAACAAGCCTATTTCCAGATTTGGCCACCCGTTGCGGCCCTGCTCTCACAGACAATTCTGCACACGTTTAACTTCACCACCAAGGATAGTTCCATTAATTTCAGTGAGGCTCCTCGGAGCAGAACCGGGAAGCAGGTAGTCGACTGTAAGAGGAGGGCCTAAAAACAGCACTGCAAATCCACCAGAAAAATATTTAGCTGCCCTTATTATTTGAATATGATGTAGATATTAATACTCTGTACTTACAAAGCACATTTTTAATTACATGTGCTTTTTAAAGTAACCCGACATCCCATCTCCATTTTTTTTAAACATTCAATTTATGTTCTAGATTTTCTACAGTGTATAACAGCTACTGTTAGAAACCATAACAGTAGAACTATCACATGAAACGATGGACACAGAGATAGTCTTAGAGTCACCATTAAATACAATTTTTATTTATGAGCATCTGAACTACGCTGCACTTACCAAAACTACAAAAAAGGGGGGGAGGGACTCCACTTAGAACCCTCACATCTCTGTTTTTCACATCTCACCTCTTAATAAAATAAGCAATCTGGCAGTATACCATTTTCCTGCATATAGTAGTGTTTAGCCTCAGTTCTGGTAGGCCAATTTCCCCAGGACCTAAAATCCAAGTTTATCTATCGGGAGATCTCTACTGGAACAGCGGCAGATTTTTCACTGCTCTAAGTATTGTTATAACCCTAGTTATTTCTCCATTTATGTTAAGCCTCTTTCTTAAATTAGCACTTAGAAGATTTTACCAGGAAGAGCACTTTTGGAAATCCACACCCTTAAAAATGTTATTTTCTCTAAACAGTGTTGTTTCACACCAGAACCAGGTCTGCTCATGAGGCCTAACCTCTCTCCCACGTTAAAATCCCCACGCAACGCTCACGAGGAGCCCCTCAGAGTGACCAAAACACCTAAGGGCTCACAAACACACCTTGCTTAAATACCTAATTTAAAATATATTTATATTTTAAAACTATGAGTCTGAGAAACGTTTTCCTGCTCGCACTTCGCTACTAATTTTTATACCTTCCCCTTCCTTTAATGCTTAAGCGTCCGAACGCTCTGGCGGACGGGAGACACGACACGTGCGGGGCTCCTCAATGACCCGTTAAAGCAGCGGCCGGGCCGCGCTCCGGGCGTTCCCGCCTCACCGGAGCCCCACGCGCGAGCGCGACGGGGCCGTCCCCGCGGCGTGACCCGCTCCCTCGGCGCCGCCGCCGGGCCCCGCCGCTGCCCCCGGGCCCCGCCGCTG
>JAUBOD010000291.1:98094-131079 GCA_032353885.1 Nothura maculosa
AAAAAAAAAAAAAAAAAAAAAAAAAAAAAAAGGCCCGGTCGGTGTCTCCCCCCGAGCAGAAGCCGTCCCTCACTGGAGGGTTTTTCCCTGCCTTATTTTCCCTGCTCTCTCCTGCATTTCTGCTGTTTTTTTTTTTTTTTCTCCTTCCCCCTCCGAGCTCCGGAGGAGGCAGCGCGGCGGGTGGGGCAAGCGGCGCCCTCGCTGCACGCTGGGAGCGGAACCGCTCACATGACGGGCGCGTCAGCCCGCGCCGCCGCGGCGCCCTCTTCGAACCGGCCCGCGGGCCGCCCCGCGCGCGGACCGGGCCCGCGAGGCGCTGGGGAACAGCGGCCTGTGCGAAGGGCTGTCCGTGATGGAAGCACCGCAGGAAACACACAAGTTACTGCGCTAAATACGTGTGTTTGGGGGTGAACTTCACATCTTCCTGTAGTTACCTACAGATACGCCTGCAGATCCCGATGTGTGTCAATGGATTATCCCTCTCTGGGTGATTTCAGGAAAATCCTGGCGCCCTGGGCAGCTCCCTCTTGCCCAGCTTGACCCACACAGGTGCGGGGCATGGACAGGCCCACACAGACCCTCTGTGTGAGGCAGGGACAGGAGGAGTGAAAACTAAGGGATTTGAAGGATCAGGCTCCATCTTAGTAGTCTGCTCTATCATTCTCCCCTCATATCAGCAAAAATCTATGCACAAAACTATACCAAGGAACTGTTCAACAAAAGGGAATCCAAAGATATTGGAATGAAAAACAGAGGTTTACCTATACCTCTGTTATATACCTATAGCAGGCAATACCTCTACCATATCCGTGCTAACAGCAGTTCCAAACCAACACCGGAAAATCCACAAACAGGAACGGTCATTTTACAGAAAAGAACAAGGCTGGTAATGAAGTACATTTTTCCTTCCTAAAAGTACTTAATTAGTGAGGATTGCTTATATACCATTTTTGTATCAATGCTTATGAACTTTCTACATTTGTTATTACTATTTCCTGTGATTACTGAAAACATGTGCCTTACTTCACGTACTTATCCTCATTTACAAAATTCAGTCATCCTCATTGCAGTGATCACACCTTCTTCAGTTCCCTTCTTTACAACCACCTAGAGTAAAATAATTATGTGAATAGAACAAGCAACTAGAAAGTGAGACAGCGCCATCAGATACATCCATTTATCTGCCCTTGCTTAAAGATCAGTGACCTCCAACGAGGCAGGAACACCACCACCAGACCTCAGTCTTCAAGGATTTATTGGGACATTCAATATATTTGAGATGCCACAACTTGGTGGCACCCAGAGTTCCTAGTGACTTCCCCTCGGGTTGGTTTAGGCCAAGGAAGTCTTTAAAGTCTTAGAGGGACTTGGCTTCCCGACATCCAAATACCCCTGAAGCAAAGATTATGTGATTCCCTTGCATCTTCTGTTTATTTGCATTGTTTACATGTAATATGTATTATTGAAATATATTTTAACTGTAGTATTTACAATGTATAAATCAATACAGCAGAATTCAGACAGAAAATTATAAAGCCTCATCGCTTTTTTATGGTAAGTGGTATGAGGAGAATGCAGAAATGCCAGTACCTGCCACCTGTTTCGGCGGGGCAGAGCTGTCCCCAGCCTCCGGGCTCTGCTTGGGTGTCACGGGGCTCTCTCAGGTGTGGGGGAAGGGGGAATATCTTGAGTTTCAACTTGATCACCACTGGATTCGCAAACAAGACAAAAATTGCTGCTGGTGACACACAAATGCTAAGACTCCATGAACTGTGAGCAGAGTTGATTTAGCAAAAGGGGGCAGTCAAACCTGTGCCAAAGCATACAGTGAAAACTGTGTTATTGCCATGTAAAAGCCACTGTCCATCAGCCTACTGAAGGCTGTTCCAAGCATCAGTGCCTCAGTGCCCGGTGTTTAAATTGCTGCAGCAGCTGCCCGGAGGATGGCTACAGTTCTGTTAAACTGGACACCTGTATCTTCTGAACAGAGCCTGCAATACAGTAGTTTAAAAAAACACGCAGCTGGTTTACTTATGGAACCAAGATGTAGCTCATTCTATGAAAAGCATTATTAGATTGTTGAAGTGTTAAAAGCTGCCAAGCACAAAGAAACCCCTTCTTGAACCTTTCAGCAGACTCCCCCCTTTTTTTTGTCTTTCTGAAATATGACCCAAGAAGAAGGTGTTCCAACCCTACTGCACAAACCTACCCAACTGTCATTTTGTTGTTGCTGGGTTTTTTGCTTTTGTTTTCTGATGTGGTACTGATTAGGAGAGCATCCTTTGAAGAAATGCGTGTGAGCTTCCGTCTTGTAAACATCTGTGAACTTCAGCTTCACTACACAATACCCATCGGAAGGATAAGCATATGCAAAATGTGACCCCTAAACTGTTTGTGAACATTTTGATTTGCACAATTTGAAAGGGAGATGCCGTCCCCTTTTTGTAATAAAGCTCACTTTTGAGGAACCTACATTCTCCAAAGCAATAAATGTGAAGATGAAATAACTTTATGTACGGCCATAGTGCCTATAAGGTAACAAAAAGGTAACTGTTTGAAGGCTCAATATCTTTCGAATATGTTTAAGAATCCTGCTACATATTAAGCAGAGATAACTTGCAATATTGCAAGATCACAGGAATGCAGAAATGGCTGAAGGAGACATAAAATGGCTTGTTGTCTCAAGGAGACATAAGATGTCTTATTAGCTCAGTCCTGCACCATTTAAATCAACGAGATGAGATTGAGAGCATTTGACACTTGCAGATGAAACCCAAATTCACTCATGCTCCCTTTTAAGTCTAAATATAACAGCAAGCTAGCTCAAATTCTATTGCCATTTTTTTTGCAATTTAATCTGAAATATGTGCAAAGATGCTGACACACCATCACACATCTAGTTTATGGATTTTTACTTTGTTTACTTTGGAAGGAAGTTTACTTTGGTAGTAAGAAACAATATTCTGTTGTTTTACTTCACAAATCAGAAAATACCTCAGACAGCAGTATAATTTGAGATTAATAATATTTTAACTGAATATTTATAAGGAATATGTGTATTGTAAAGTTGCACATATCCATAAACTTTTCATTCTATTTGACAACTTATTGGCTTTTTAGTTCAATTGGTCCAAAACTTTAATGAAAAAGGTCAAATCTTTCAGCTTCCTTTTCTAAAAAAAAAAAGGAATTCCGTTGCAATTGATTCCTCCATTCTCCTTCCACAGGTTGGCCTCAAAAACAATTATCTGGTTGTCTGGGATCGAGGGAAGGTTTGTAACAAGAACCCGATCCTGTAAATAAACATTTACTCCATTCAGCTGAATAGTCCCACTGAGGTGCATAGTTTATTTGGACTTTACTCTGCCTAGCTAGGACAACCATATTAATTTGTAAATGACTAAGAAAAATCAGATATAAAATTGAACTAGAATACCAATGCCAATAAAAGTGATACAGAACTTGTTTAAAAGTTCACAAACATACAATGGAAAATGTAGGTGCAACATTTGTTATGTTCTTAACTGATCAGGTTAAAAATACTTTTAAAATTCATCTTTGGGGATCCCATTTTTTTCTTCTTCCTTTTTTCCCTATCTAAATGGGTAAAACTCTCTGCTTACAATCCCAGGCTGCATCATTTAAACTCTCAACTGATCAGAGCTGGACTCTGCGTTCATTAGAGTTGCGCTCTGATTTTTATGGGTGATTGTGAGGTCCTCCTTTCAACACAGAAACCATCCAAATCCTCCAGGTTTACAAATGCCCCCTTTACTGCTGTCTCATTTGTTGGGAAGTTGACGGTACCAAGTACTCTCGCCATCCCAGCCTACAGAAAAAAAGGAACAGTTACGTATGCGTTTCCACATGGGACACTTGTATTGTTACTGGGACCGTCCACAGTTACATGATCTCACCAACTTTTGGCTGTGGAAGGGGGGTGGAGGTGGGACAAAACCAATGTGCTCATTTGGAAGGGAAGACACAGACTACATCACGCTTGAGCATTCCTTAGCAACCAGACTCAAATGGCATTGCTGCTTTGGAGGGGGCTGTCAGCCCTCAGTCCCTGCTACCGCTGAGGAGGGACAGTGGAGAAGACAACATGCAGCTCACAAGCTAAAGCAATAGGTGTGATCCTAACTAGGCAACTTCCTTTGTTTCTGTTTATAAGCGTATTTTCAACAAGTCTTTTTTAATGAAATGATACAGGGCTCACTTAATCTAAGGGACATATGAAATAAATGGTGGTTATTGCAACACCTTTATCTCTGATTTACTTTAGACTCTCAACTTGGAAAACTAAATTGTTGTAAGCTTTGCAGCTTTGCTTTCAGTGATCTCAGGATGATTCTATAGTGAGGCTGCTTTCTGTGTGTGAAAGAAATAAAAAATATGCTCTGATATTGATAAAGCTATCAAGTGTTTGTATGCAGAGGATCTGTGCATAACACATTATACAGCCCTTCACAGCAAATCTGAAAATGTAGTTGCAACCAAGTGTCTAGTTCTCTCTTCCATCTAGCACAGACACCTGGGAACTTCCACCCATAAGAGTTGGGGTCAGAACTGCTAATCATGTCAAGACGAAGTTGTTATGAGTTTGGTAACAAAGTGTCATAGGGAGATTGTCTAATTTTTCTTTTCCTACTGAGCATCTGCAATCCTATAATGCCCTGCAGTTGAGCATCCTGTCTTGCAGGATAAGGCTTATACCTTGCTTGATTTTTCTTTTTTTTTTAAGCTATGAACTCTTTTCCACTCTGTAATTAATTTGAAGTTTATCATCTTTTATTTTTTTTCTCCTAAGGTTTTCAAGACACTTAAAGTACCAGGGGTAAAAGGGATGTACAGAGTTATACTAAAAGCATGCAGAAGTTCCACCTGTGCATAGCTCCTTTGCAGATTCTGATTTTATTCAGAAATAAGAAATAATTGTATTTTTAAAGAGGTCTAAATTACTTAATGTATTGTTTTGTTGTCCTTCAAATCCACAGTGCTACAGTTAGGCAGTTCTAACAAACTTCTTTTAAAATCAAGGAGTCTTTCTGAGATAAATTGACTCTTTCAGTTAAAGGGCATTTTTTTAATATTGCACACTGTATATTTTTATGCATCAATGTATCTCTACTTTGAATTCCCTTGAAATTTTTAGCATTAGAAATCAAGAACTGTGAGGCTTCATTCTGTGCCACAGAAGTGACTGGTAGCTCACTATCAGACTTCTTAATATCAATGTATTTAATCCCAGTAAACTTAGTCTTTCAGTTAGTCATACATGAGGATTAGTTAAGGCTCTGATTTAGACTTAGGTCCATTTATTTTCCTTTTTTTTTTCGTTTGCTTTTAACATTAAAACAGCTTCTGGGGCCTCTAGCAATGAATCAGGTCTGCTGCTTACGCTTTCCTTAGATGGAGGCATCCTCTGCAAGCTATCGTTGTCGTGCAAAATCCTTTGGACTCTTTAACTTGGTGATAAAAAAGGGAGACAGTTTCAAAGTCTCCAAATTACCCTTTGACCTGCTGAACAAGGAACCCTTAAGTAATCTCAAACCCATTTAAAGGAGAAACAAACAAATTAAAGCCAAACAATAATCTAAAAAGGAAAAACAAAGCAAACAGATTAGAATTGGAGCAAGAATCCAATGTGTTTTTTTTTTTCTTCAGTTGTCTCCTTTGCAGTTGCCAGAACAAAACTCGCTTTAAAAAGTATTAAAAGGCAAACAAGGTTCAAAATTAAGCCATTATCAATCAAGCCCAGGGAGGGCAATCCAGGCTCATCGAGCAGAATGACAAGTTGGTCTGGCTCATGGAAAAGAGCGAGTTTATCTGAGCAGAGTAGGCTGAGCATTGTCAGGGAGAAATTAATGCACCGCTAATATATTCAATGAAGAACAAACAGAAAACACTTAAGTACAGATACTCCAAAGCAAATAGAATGAAAAGGAGATACTTCCCTCTCTGGCAAAGCAGAAGAATTTTTCCATACAGAAATTCTAAACTTGAGAGGGATTTTTGTTTTGTTTTTAAATAAAAACAAGCCCAAAGTCTACTAATAGAATTAACCAAGACCTTTCACGAAACCAAGGAAAAAAGTCTTCCCTCTCCCCCTTTTCTTTTAAGCTTTTCCTCAAAAACTCTAAAAGAGATTGCAAGGAATTCACAGGATTACAGAGATAAAATACTGAACAGTAGCTTTTTGCCTACTAGCTTTCTTCTGTGCTTACAGCTTTTTCATTACATTTTTCTTACTCTTCACACATTCTACAGTGTACTTTATTAAAAGAAAAAATCTTTTACATAACAGAAGCCCCAGTACATCTTAGCTCTCCACCTAACACATATGGATTATTTCCCCCAAAATTGAGCAACTCCTTTCTCAGGCGCCGTTTCAATGTTTGTCAATACTTGTTCCATACCTACCCCCCACTGCAAGCTTTTTTAGTAGAATTAGCCTGTTTTAATTGTTCTGCTTGTGGCACGAAACCCACAGAGGCACAAGTCGGGGGGAGCTTTCTAACGCTCGGGTCGTGCTCAGCTCCTGCGAGGAGGCGCCCGGTTCCCAAGTCCGGCTTCTCCCGCCGGGGAGGTGAGCGGGAAGGGGTAGACTCCCGCTTTCCCGGCCCTTTCCCGGCCGTGGTGGCGGGTGCCAAGCACGGCGGCGTGGGCCCCGGCGCCGTTTCCCAGCGGAGCGGGGGGAGCGCGGGGCGGCCGGCGAGTCGGGCCCGACGGGGTCCCCTGCTCCGCGCAGCCGCGTCCCCCACGCTCCTGCTTCTTGCTGCCTCTCGCCTTAGGGAGCGCAACAGGAAGGGGAATAAGGGGATTTCTAAAACAGTGTGCCTTGTCGTATAGGTTTGGATGGGCTGGAAACATTCCTGTCCTTCTTTTACATTTTTCCAAACAGAACTATATTCAGGCTTTCGCACTCAAAATAACGGCATTTCAGTGTCAGCAAACCACAATACTTCCAGTACCAGGAGCCATTATTAAAGATCATCTGGAAGGGAAACAGAAATGTGATTTTGCTCTTCTTTCTTTGCACTGCTGAAAGCCTGAGTGTGTTCTCCTTCAGAAAGGATATTTTCTCCCATCTTCCTCTTTACACAGAAAAATGCTAAGCCCAAAACCTAAAATTACATACAGACACAATTACAGAATAGGGGTCTTTTGTACCCTATTTTTCCTGGAAGACTCTGGTTGTCTGGCAAACTAACAGCATCATTACGTCTTAAGTGCCTTGATGTTAAATTAGAGTGCCCCATGTACCCTAGGGCAGTTGCAGATTTTAGACACTTTTCCAGTGTTCCAAACAAGCCTTTTGGGTGTCTTTTTTGTCTTAATTTTTAGAGATGTGCATAAATCAGCTCATTGTCTCAAAGCCTTTAGGTGCGGAATGAAAGATTCCCCTTGTTGCTCTATCTCAGGCACAGCCCGTGGCAGGGCTGTGGGCACGAGGCAGGGCCTGTTCCCAGCTCCCGCCTGGCAGCCTCAGAACCTGGGGCCCAACACAAGGATCTGGTCTCAGTCACATTAAAAACAGCCAAAGTGAAGGATTATCCTGGACCGTGCATGGGGGGATGCCTTCAGCATCCCTTCCCCTCTCTTGAAAGGTGGTGTCTACCTTAAATCTGTTCATACTCTCACAGAAGTCAACAGAAATGCCAATGGAAAAGAGGTGAGCTCTGGCATTAAACAGTGGACTAGGATTCAGGAGATCTGATCTAACACAGATCATTCGATCCAGCAGAGCCACTGAGCTGTGCATGACCTTGGACAAGTCATTTCCCCTTTTTTTGTGCCTCTTTCTTTCCAACTATGTTTTATCTGCCTTTCTCACATAGGTTGTAAGTTGTTTACTTCCTACGTGTCTGCACTGTATCGAAAACCAAGGGGCCCTGATCTCATCTCTGGCCTTTTAAGCCCTTCTGTAACACATTTCATAATAAAATAATTATTTTAAAGGGAAGTGATTTTAATAGACTGTCTTCTTTTTATTAACACCTATTTAACTCAGACATTCTCAAGAACATTAAATGAAAAAAAAAAGAGTTTCTAAAAATTGAACACTTTCTTTCTTCAGTGAAAATGCTGAGAAAGCTGCTAGTATGCTTTCGAGTCCATCTCCCACAGGCCCTCCAGCAAAACCAGGGAAAACCCAAATCAGCTTGCTACATTCAGAGTACCAGACAAAAATACTTTTTACTTTGAAATAGTAATAATAATAATAAAACGTCCTGTATGCTCTTCAACCTTTCTCCTTACACTATAAAGTACAAAACAGGGCAGAAACCCAGTGGTGTGTTCTTTTGCAGGTCACCTCTAGGTTTGCTTTATGCTCTTTGGTATTATAATAACGAATTTGTTTTTCCATTGCTCTGTGCATGCTCGCTTGTCTCGCTAGGAGTGACCTACTCACTTCTGAGGCAATCGGCTTTTTACAGCTTAGTCTATGTAAACAGAGCAAGTTTTTGCAGTGGAGCCCCCGGTCTTCAGTGTGAGGAGCACATTCCAGCCCCAGGGATTTGAGGGAGTGGGGAGGGCGCTGGAAGGTGCCACAGGCTTGCTGAGTGTGGGCACCGAGTTCCTGCACTTGCTGCCAGGCCTGTGTGAGCAAGCCCTGAACATGAACATGACCCCTCCGCTTGCTGCCTAGGAGCAGGGCTGGGCCAGCAGAGGCTTTGGGGGCAATTCACCCTGCTCTTACCAAGGCCAGGGAGCCACCATGGTGGTAGGAATGCAGTGAGGGCAAGGAATCCCATGGCATTTACCCATAAGATTAGGGAGTGTGGAGCAGTGGTGGCCCTCGCCGCGGAGCCAGCACCGTTGCCCCTGTTCCGGCCCTCGCCAACGAGGCCGAGTCCATCCCAGCTCAAGGAGGTCAGAGCCAAGGCAGGGCCCTCTTGCAAGGCTCAATGTCTCGCCTAGACATAAAATATACATCCATATTTATTCTGAACAGTTCTTTCTATGAATGACTGTAACTAAGAGTTTTACTGACTCCATACACAGGAGCTAAGGAAGATTTTGTCCAAGGAACCACTTCCAGAGGAAGTGCCAGGCAGCCACATTATTTGTTTTGTTTAAAATGATTTCAGTCTTGATAATGCCCCTTTATATCAAAGCTACACATGTGCAGAGCATGCACAGTGCTGTGTGCTATGAGGCATAGAGGAAGGTGTGGATTTTATTTCTTTATTGTGAATACCGTGGTGCTGTAAAGGAGAATCCTGGCTAACAGGGTGAAATAGAGTCAAATTTTCAGAGGATATTTTGGGGCCTGAAGTTCCTGTACTGTCCTTTTAGAATGCAGTGTGAAATTCTGTATTCCTAATCCTCTGGGCTGTCTGGACCATCTCATGAGCGGACATGTGTATTATTACAGAGCTGAGCAAGCACCTCATAATGTTTGCCATTAATATTCATTTGAAAGGAAAATGGAGTTAAAGCTTCCTGTTTTTTCTTTCCTTGAGTGAGGAAACTAGTGAGTTTATAAATTTATGATTGACAGACAAAAGGGGCAATTGTGACCCACTGAGAGTATATCTCCATCAAAATGGTAACATCATTTTGTTTTGTGAAAATCACCCTGACTATAAGCTTTATGTTATATCCTCATGCGGGATTAAAGCATCTATTTTACTGGAGGGACTTAGTATCCAATCGAAGGGCCATGGCCACAAAGCAGAAGAGCCCTAACTTACTAACTCTTAGCATATCCCAACTTCCAGCACAGAAATAAGACGTACTTCTTCTCCATCCTAAAAGCTGTCTTGTAGGGAGAGGGAAAAATAAATCAAATCAAACAAATAAGCACAGAAAAAAAAGTGTCCAGACCGTGGAAGAGCCTGGTGCCAGCACCCAGAGGACAAATGAAGAGAGAAAGCAGGAAGAGCTGATGAACACAGGGGCTACTGACTTAATTTAAGACATGGAAACTAAAGATCAGCCTGTGCAGACACACACACATAAGAATGTTATTTTTCAGCGATCTCTGTATACTTAGTACTAGTTAAGGGTAGTGACAAAGGCTAAGAAATTCCTATTCTAAGCCTGCTTGCCTGGCATTAATAAAGGAATTCCCATTGCCACAGAAATCTGAAAGGGAGGCATTATTATACCATGAAATGAAGAACATGAAGCGCTGAAGCAATGCTTTCAAAGAAAATGGACTACAGGATCTCACTGCCCCAAAGGGTGTATGCAACACATGAGGTCTTGTTATAGAAACACACACGAGCACCCTACGACCAGAAGTGGCTGGTACTGCTGGTGAGAGATGACAGAGGTCTACGCCTGTACTGGTTGGATCCAGATACAGCAAACAGTTTTGCACGTGCACAAACTGTGCATGCAGAGGAGAAGACAGGTAAAATATGACAATAATAACCTACCATAAATTGAGACCTCCTGCTCTAGTAACAATTATGTAATGGTTATGGTCTAATAATACCTAAGTAAGAAATTTTTATTGCAGCAAGATCTCAGGTCTGGACAGAGAATGAAACATTAGTGACTTGCTTTGAAGACCTGAGCTGAAGAGCGTTCCATGGTGAATGCCATGCATCTGGACAAATGAACAGTTAAGGTACAGTTTTCTGGAGACAGTTCCTTATGTACATTACCCTAGGGTATACTGTCCATGAGAAACTCTGATTTTTCCACTAGTTCCCTAAAGAACTACAAAAAAACTCACCCCAATATAGGTTTAGGAAAAGAACCTCTTAATCATAAAGACCTTTGTCTTAAAATAAAAATCAAGACAACAGCAGCAACATTAAATAAAAAAAAAACCCAAAGTATTTTTTACATAAGGAACAAATAAATGGAAAACAGCAAATAGGCCTAAGTTCATCTCCTAGCCTCATGTTACCATTACATTAGTTTGCATCTACTCTCTCCAGAAAGCCCTGCGTCTTTGTGAGGGAGCATCCCTTCCCTAATAATCTGAATAATCTTTGTTTTGCTCCTGTCCCAAACTACTGGGCAGTTTCCCTGCAGAGCAGCCGCTGCCTCTGCTATGGTCAATGATTCCCAGCTTTCTCACCTGCTCCCTTGGAGTTTCTCCTCTCCTTGGCAGGGACGCAGGGCATGTTGAACACTGGCATACATTTAACTCAGCACAGAGGTTACAGCACAGGACGAAGAATTCAGTAAAGGTTAAGGTGTTCTCAAAAATCGTCTTCTGAAAACCACAATTGGACTCACGTATGCCCCCAAACAACCATACATTAGCAATTCTAATGATCTTTAATTAAAAAAAAGAAATATGTTGCTGTTCTTATAGATAAGCATCTGTAGAAATACTTGTATAGGTGCCATGAAAGTTTATTTTTCAAACTACATTTCAGAGCGGGAATTTTTAACTACCTTACCTACATTATTCGAATGCTCCTCTAAAGTAAACTTCTTTGAAGTTTTCTTATTAAAAAAGCTTTAAAAATTAAGCAGTTTGAATTATTTTTCTATGAACAATATAATCTCCTTAAGCAGTGAAAAGTTAACTTTAGCTCAAGCCATTCTTGAAAAAAATACAAGAAAAGCAGTAGTTTCATGTGTCTTGCCCTACTTTTTCTCTAAACGTAACATCTAACCGTTGATCGTTGTAATTTTTCATGGTAAAGCTTTCTGAATGTTTATAGCCAGCAGAGTCTGGCTTTTATATTGGAAACTCTGTTTTATATATATATATATATATATGTCATTCTCAGTTATATCTTCAGTTATAACAAAGTCATTAATGCAGCTGATTCTTAGGAAACCTTGTATTTTAGCAACTAGTCCAAGTGCTGGTACTGCATAACAGAAATATGTATAACACATAGCATAAGAAAATTATACATTGGAGATAGCACATATTTTAAACCAAAGATAAGCAGTAGGCTAAATTCCCACATTGTTCTTTATATGAATATCAGTTGTCTGTTATGTTTTATTTTCAGAGCACTACGATCACCTAGCTGCATTCTGTAGTTGTGTAAAAGTTATTTTATAGAGTACAGCTACCAAATATTCAGTGAGATCAATTAAAGAAATGATGTTGGGTTGTGGCTTGGATCCTAAGGTCACACAAGACTAGAATTTAGGTTTGGATTCTATAGCTCCCAAATTGCTCTTCGGAGATTCCATCTTTGTCCAAACCAGAATGAGAAAAAAAATCCCTTTCTGGTTTTTAATCCTACGCAGACTGAAATACTGGAAGCAGGTTAATATTTAGGAACAAACAGATCTGGCCCCTTGCCATGTGCCATATTAAGATGCCATATTTAGTCCTTCATTCCTTAATACTCAGGCATTTAATCTATGTCTTTCAGCCCTCTCATGCATTTCTAGTGGACTGCTTGCCAGCATGGCTTTGTCCTCTTTACTTCTTCCTTCCATTTCTGCAAGCTATTTTGCAGACTATTAATGTTGCTCTTCCATGGTGCTGGGAAGAGAGCCCGTTAGTTAACTTGCACTCCCTCTACTGTCTGATGTGCTTTGCAGCAACACAGTAATACCACAGACACTGCAATTTTTTCTTGGCTGAAGGGTCTATTATTTACTATAATATGAAAAGTTACCCTGTTACATTTCCAAAATGTATGCTTACAAAAGTAGACAAAATTAACATCCTAAATATACAGACCTTTGAGTAGCGTAACACTCATCTAGAATTCCATATACTAGAGACATGTTGTCTTCATCTTCTGGGGCTGCCCAATGTGAAACCAGGCAGCCAAATGCAGCAATCTTGGCAGCTGGGAGAAAATACTTGGACACTGTCAAACAGTCACCACTCTCATCAAAATCTGTGTCCATTCCTTCCCCTCAAAAAGATCATGTCCTTTGATTATTAGACTGGACAAATCATTAGAGGGAGAACTGGAGATCAAGTTCCACGTTCTGACTGGCAGATTTGCACTATGCTTAGAGCCACAACATGGAAGTTTCCCATTGATTTTTGGTAAACATAGATCTAGATGGGGAAAACAACTTCCAATTGCAACTAGAACCTCCTATGAAGGACAGACCCAGAAGACTGGAGAATCAGCCTTGGGGCCCAGAGCAGTGTCTGGATCAGACTGTGAAGCCCCACAGCGACTGAACTGCCAGCCCTTTGGAGCACCTCACCTGTGTTGTCATGGGCTCACGCTGCTGGTGACTACCCAGCAATACCCTCTCAGGACAGCAAGGAGTTTCAACTAAAATAATTGCCATGAATTTTGTTTTCTTCAGATCTGATCTAACTACAAGGTCACTGGATATGCAGAACAACTGTGCATAAACAGCATTGGTCTGTCCATCCCTCCAGATGGGACAGCTGCCTATGCAAAATGCACACGTTCTCCTGAACGCATCTTGAAGGTATCCAACTCGCTGCACACATGGCACAAAGCTGCCCTCCTGTTTCCATGGGATGCCACAACAAGATGCCATCTGTAAGGATCATTGGCAGTGTGAAAAATAACAAACATGATGTTTTGTATAAATGAGTTGTCAGCATCATTGCGTAAGTTTATCTTAGGGAAGGCAGCACCTGAAAACTGAGTGCTGCACCTGAGGACACAGAGCAAGTGACAAACGGCACAGAGGCCACCTCTGTGCCAAATGCCAGCGCTGAAGATAAGTCGGGATTTGCCTCTTGTGGTTCCTGCACACTGCTGCTGAACCTCCTGTCTCTGCGGAGAAGCTTGTTGCAGAACTTCTTGTTAAGACGGCTACTTGCCAGCTGAGTTTCCAGCTTACGACAGAGGTTAACGGTTGTGGTTCTTTCCTTTTGTTGAAAAGGGTATTTTCAGGGATAAGACTATGAAAAGGAGTTGTAGGCAGCTGATTACCTAACAACTCTTTTGAACCCTTAAGGGAAGGATGTACTTCGTCCTACCTGCTGGCATATTGCGTGCCCACAGTCTGGGTGCTAAACCTTTTCCTCCCTTAGATGATTCAGCAGCAAAGATTATTTACTGTTAGTTAATAATAGAGTGGTCTACAGACTTGACTAGTGCACAATTATGACTCAGTGGAAAACATATTGGGAAGCAAGGCCATTTTGAGAAATGCCTCTGTTTGAGGGAAAAAAAAAAGAAGAAATACCTTATGGCTTTTAAGAGAGAGACACATGTGAGAGCAAAATGGATGAAGTGGAAGATACCTCCATGCTATCTTTAGAAGCAACAATTTAGTTCAATTACTTACAGAAATAACATTATTCCTATAAATAATTAATAAGAGCACTAAAGATAAACTGAAAGGTTCACATTGAGATCTGAAATGCACATTAAAATAAATTCCAATTAAAAAAAGCCTTTAAGTCATTGTTTATGTTGGCAAGTAACCTGGCTGAGCATAAAGGCAAATGGTATGATTGACTACCTTGCCTACTTTACAACTGTTACACTAAATATTTTTTTTTCTGAATTTATTTCCTTACAGAAGAATTCCATAAATAGATTTTCTTATGGGGCTGAAAACAAACATACTTTAGGGCTTATTTCCTGTTTTGCCACTGTATGTAGTAATAATTAAAAAGTAAATTACATTTACTTTTTCTTTAGCAAAGCTCAAAAAATTGGACTTTAAGCGTATGGTGAGATCACAGAAATCTATCTTGTGATGTCTTAATGTACTTTAGATATTTAAAGAATACTCAGAAATCTTTATAAAAATCAAAACAGTGAGCACTTATAGTAGTATTATGTTTAGCCTGTAGACATGTCTCCATATTGCCCAAAATGGAAAACTTCTGCAAGTAAAACTCAAGTAAATAATCCCTGTTCATTGAAAACTTGTGCTTGCTGCTTTTAGATACAAAATGATTATATTAATATCATCCTGTGTCTTTAGTGTGTGGTGTGTCAAATTTGTGCAAACTCTCACTAAATCTTTGCGCACTGAAATTCTTTTTTGATGCAAAAAATCAGTGCAAACTGATTTTTGGCACATTTAATATCAAAGACCAATTTCCAGCGTTGATCAGCACCTTTCACCTTATCTATAGTTAGAATACAGTTAAAGCTATCAATTAGCTATTACTTGATATATTGGCAGTTATTTAATAGCTGTTACAGCTATCACATCTAGCTCTGTGAAGTCTCTGAAACTAAAATGAGACTTTTTTAAAAAGAAACTCATGCATTAACTGACTACGGCTTCCAAAGTTGCTAGATGAGCAAATTAACTTGCGCACCACAGCTCCAAACGCTGCCTTTCTATTTACAACATCCTTTGCCAGTTCATTCCATATGCCTGCCGCACACCTTCTTCATCACATATTTTTTCTTTATGTAGGTTTTGCAGTAATATAACTTTCTTATTACTACTTTATGAGAACACTGATATTCTTTCTCTTCTCCGTTAACTGTTTAAGGAAGTTAAAAGTTTTCTTTTACATATGGAGAATACAGCCTGTTTCTACTGCAAGGAAAAACTTCTCTCCTTCAGTACTTATTTTAAGATGTGAGGCTTTTGTATCACAAAACTGGTTAGTTCGGCATGTCAATGACATTCCAAACGAGAACACTTCCAAAACAAATTGCAAAATCATATTTATTCAGAAATCAGCCATAGATTCTACTTTAACCTGATACATTTGAAGACACTTGGAGTTTTGAGAATTAATTCAGCTCATTAAACCTCTTTGGTGCACATTTTTTTCTGTAATATGTAATAGGACCTTTTTGTACACAAATACTGGAAAGGGACCAGAGAAGTTGACTCTAAGTTTACTGTGGGGTTGGGGAAGTCAGTTAGGGGATACTTTCAAAAGCACCTAAAGACCAGAGTTTAAAAGGTGCCTTTGTATCTACAGATGGCAGCAGGCATGCAAAGGGCTTCCAGGTGGATCTGTGGTGCTCTGTTCATCACAGCTACCATAGTAATTGCAAAAGAATTAGAATTATCTTGCAAGAAACACAGCTAAGCAACTTAGTTGTGTTTTTTAGACAACTAAACACCCCAGAATACCTCCTGTTATGTGACTTGGAATCTGCATTTTATTTTTAAAAATGGTGCGAGTCGGGAACATTAGGCTACAGGCACAAAAGTTGTTGCAAGAATATTTGTTTCCACATTCTCTGCTGCAGTGGAAATCAGTACAATGTGGGAATTGGGAAGTTTAATTATCTAAAAATTGTGTTTAATTGGGAAGCTTATTGCTATACATACATAGCAAATGCATAGCACCTGTCAGCAGGCATAAAATTTTTTGCTATTTCAAAGTATTTTACTTAACTTTCACTGATTGTAGCTGGTCAACTTTTCACTTCTCTTTTTGTATCTAAAGCTAACGTTTTAACTAAAATCCCTCTGAAGAAAAGCAAGCTTTGCTTCCTTTAATTGATCCTTAGTGGATCGTTTGAAACCTTTTAACTAAAGCAGCGTAGAATACATTTTGAGATGCACATATATTTTTGCATTTGTCAAGGCATGATTCTAGTGAAAATGATATACATATCATTACATATGAGCATGAAATAAAGATTCACCAACAACTGTAACCACACAGAATCCACCCAAAAGGGATTCAGTGCACACTCATCCATCCAAGCAGCAGGCACAAAGCTCACACCCAGGTTAAACAAGAGAAACTAATTCTACAGAAATCTGCTTTATCTGTCATAGCTACAATCTCCTTCAGAAAGCTGTGAAAATGTTCTTTCTGTGGACCTCATCATGTTCAGAAAAAAAGGATCCACAATTAGCTACAAAACCTGTAAGTGTTCACTGCAAATCAGCAAACACTATGTATAAAACGAGTCCTTACAATATGCAGCCAAAATCCCACAAACTCGGCAGATTTTTTTTCCTTGCAAAGCTGCTATCTTTTGCTTTCTTGCAAATTCATGCTTTTTCAGGGGGTTCTTGTTTCTGCTGCCTTCTCAGATTACAATTTCTTTTGTGTTAATTAAGCTGAAAAATTGAAAGAATGTCGCTGACTCTACAAAGAGGACAAAACAGGCTTGCTTGAAAAGCTAAAAATAGATTGTTCTGTTCAGAAGACAGACTACTCAGTCTTCAAACTATTTGTACAATGTGAATTAATTGCAGATGGCCAATTCATTTATTTAGACCTCTGTGACAGAAATGAAAGTGCTACTGCGACTGATCATGTGCATGAAGCGCTTCTCAGGTCCAGAGAAATAAGAAGGTAGAACGTTATTTTCTGGAAGTCAATTTGTCAAAATGGTTTTGATTTAATTCTTTCTCTCTCTCTCTCTTCCCAGTCTCCCGGGGACATGAGACCGATGTGCACAAACTACAAGATACAGTGGCCTGCTCACATATATTTCTAGCATCCACAGTACGTGCTATAAATCAGTTACATTCCTGTGACTAAAAATAAATTTTATAGTAATATTTTTACAAAATCCACCCAGATTATTTAACTTGTTTGAAATTAATGTTATTTTTTATGGCTTGGTATTTGCTTTAAATAATATTATAACATCTGCCTTCTATTCTCTTGAAAAGAAAACCTACTTTCAAAAAATAACGTTACTGATTTAACAACAGAAAATTCAAGAAAATCTAAATGGAAGCTGATATTCCATCTTGGCTTTTTTGTTAGATATATGAATTGTTTCTAGAAAGACTGTCTATTCTAATAAGATCCAGGAACTGTAGATGTGCATTAAAAATAACGCTCATCTAGATAAACTTTGGTATAGAAAATGACCAAGAATATGCTGGAACTTTATAGCATCTGCTGCACAACACGAGGCCTCCTTTCTGCTAGAAAGCTAGAAACACTGTCATTTGGGAATCTAAATAATGCCAAGAAAAAGAAACTAAATATCAGACTCCCTTTCCTCCAATTCCAGTGTCTCCCCTTTGCAATTTTACTACTTTACAAAATCTAAATCATCTTTTGCAGTCCTGCTTCCTTCCAAGACCTGCATAAGTTGATCCCCGCATGGTCTGGACAAACAGGATTGTAAGGAAACCTCCCAGGGAGTTTCAGGTGGTATGATATGTAACATGCTGATAACATCACAGATACTACTTTTTTTTCTACTTTTTTTTTCTACCTTATTTTGTTTTTTAATAACAATGTTCCTATCTGCATTTCAAAGCATTTACATTACATCCTTAAGTCTTTAAATCAAGTCTGGTGTTTTCAAATGCATAAGTCAGAAATACAGCAGACGCAGAAATGAATTAAATTGAGCCTAAACAAATGATTGCAATCTATTAAAATGCCAGTCTTCTCCACTGTTTAAGCTCCATCTGAAATACTTCTCAAGAAGCAATGTTTTTGCTTATTCCAGATTTAAGGAGGCTGATCATCATCTTCTACATGGTGTTTCTAACTCTATTCCTTTGCTGTAAGTTCATTCAAACTCTCAAAGTCACAGGAAACAACTTGTCTTCAAGGAATACAAAATCAGCTACGCAGTTACACAACTGCTGTAAATGCATCTTCTACTACTTCTACGAAAAATCAAATCAAATCAAATAGACCTACAAAATTTTCTAATAAGGAAGAAATCCTTTCTCAAGAAATAAAACATTGCAGAATACCTCTTAAAGATGAACTCTGTCCTGCACGTTACAAACTGTTTCCAAATATTTCCTGGAAAAACAGGTGATCACCTGAGGTGCAGCTTAGGACAATAAAGCCACCAAATAACAAAGGTCACCTGCCTGCAACTACACCTATAAAAAAGGTTGAGATATCCAGTTGGTTCAACCCAGGCATGGGTTTACTGGGGTTAAGGTGCTGGGGGAGCACGGGGAGGAGGTGCTCAGTAACGTTGCCACTCGGGCTCGTATAATGCAGCTTTATACGTGCGCCCAGTCCTCCCACTACTTACAGCCCAGCTGATTTACTTTGATAGGCTCCATAAAATACTCAAAGGGGTGTTTTGGTTTTTAACACCAACAACTTAGAAGGAAGCCGTGACTCTAGTACAGCAGGGCAGGCAGCAGGTTCTTGATGCTTCCCCAGGCAAAATAGCAGCTCTCGGGAGTCGGCTGTAAGGTTTGCTGCTGCAAATTAACGTGCTTAGACAGATAAACTAATTTTAGTTAAAAAATGAAATTCCCTGGCTAAGCATGTAGAAGAGAAACCTGATGCTGTCTTTCAAAGCATGGGATAAAGAAAAGGATACTGGGGAAACACCATGGGGCAGGAGCTGGCATTGAACAGCCGACCATATCCTACTAATAAAACATACCCATCAGAGAGACTGGGCCAATTGCTTAAACTAAGCTTACAAAAAGCTAAGGTCTATAGATGGCAAAACAACAACAACAGCGAGCAGCCCTGCGGAGAGGCCGGTGGCAGCCCAGCGCCAGGCACGCAGGCTTGGCTCTCACGTCCCGGCTCAAAGTCTGCACGGAGAAATCTGCAGCCTGAGAGGAGACCAGGAATTGAAAAAGAAAAAGGGAGCCTCTATGAGCAGCTGAAAGGGAAAAGGCACAAAGCTCTTGTTTTTTATTTTTCACTGTGGATTTTTTTTATTTATAGACTGTGTGGCAGATTCCATAGGGATCATGTCCTTACATGAGCACATGTTACCTTCTTTCAAAAGAAGGACATCTTTGTTTTCCAAAACTATTTTTGTTAGACCTAGTTTTTGCTAGTTTTGAAAAGTTTCACTTTGCTTGTAAAGTAAACACCAAAATCCTTCACAGAAGCCCCACCAGTGAGTGCCTTGCTAGTCTTCATCACGGCAACAAATTTATATGCTCACTACTCAGTGACGTGAATCATGTCAGACAAGGTCCTTCTAACTGAATAAAATGCTTTCAAAGCATTATCTATTAAAGGTTTTTAAAACAGCACCAATTCTTAGGAAATTTGCATAGAAATTTTCACACATTTTTCTAAATGTGTGAACAGTGAACTAAGATGAATGTGCAACACTGTGTAGGTTTAGCGGCCGAGGTAGACATCTCTACCATCTGGCATTTCCATGGAGTCTCCAGCAGCTTCCCAACAGCAAAGGGCTGGACAGGCGAGTGTTGGGGCAACAGCAGGCACATTTATAGAGCTGGCTGCACTGACAGCACCTTGGCCATCTGTGCCTCAAGTCCACACTCAAGGGCAGAAGGTGCTGGACACTGGACCCTCTTCAAAAAGTAGCCTCTAAGACTTGCTCTTGGGGGCTTAGCGAGCCAGGAGATGAGCACGATATCTAAGGCGCAGCTCTAGTCTGCACTTCTGACACCCATGGGCACCACTCCCCTGCACCAAGAGCCTACATAATCTTTTCGTATCAGCTTTAATGTCCTTATTTGACACAGACAGACACCTCATACCTCATGTCCCTCCCTCCCATGGAAACTGGAACCTCCAAACTAAGAGCTTGCTCAGCTCCCTGAATGTTGCTTGGTAGCTCTCTTCCCGTGGCTGCTCAAAGTTATTGCATTCAACAGGCCATTCTCCTTTTGGAAGGAATATTGATACTTGCTTTTTATTTTATATGCCAGCTATCTCTGGAAAGAAGCTTTGTCCATGACAAGAGAATTCAGAAATCCTAGAAGAAAAGCCAAAAGCTGAGCAGACAGTTGACAGTGATGCAGCTCATTAGCCCATGCAGCAGCTATGCCAAACAAAACCTTAATATCACAGATAGCTCCTGTTTTCCAAATACCTTTGTAATGATTGTGAGACATCGATTCTCCTCAGTTGTCAATGCATTTCATGAGTTCAGGCCATATATTCCCAAAAAGGAATAATGTAATATGAATAATGAAAGCACTGTAGGATATAACTTCACTTCAGGTTCAGGTGCTTTCTGAAACAGCAGACTGAGAAGGATCACTTTCCAAGAAGATGCACGAAAAGCAAGAAAATGGATAAGAGATGCCACAAATTGTACCTTCTCTCTAGCATTTTGACTAGATGTTTCACAGCATATTACGTAATTTTGGAACCAGAAGGAGCACTTAGTATCTCTCCAGACAACAACAGCCAGAAGAACAGGAAAAGTGACAACCTAGGAATCCTTCTCAGCAGATTTGTCCCTTCTCCAGAGCTCCATGTTGCACTGAAGCAACCCAGCATCTCTGGGACTGCTGAGGCAGAGCCAAGTCAGAGAGTTTACACTAGTTCTTCCCCAAGTACCTGCCTCCATCCCAACAAAGATTTATCCCTCTGGATACAGGCAGAACTCAAGGAATCTCAAGGAATCTTAAGCCACAAACACAGAAATCAGATTCTGGTACTAAAATCAAACAAAATCAAAAAAGGAGAAAAATCTTAACAGTGGACTATAACATTTCTTAAGTACAGAAAACCCAGATATCCCACTGAGAGTCAGGAGGGCTGAGGACTTGCACTATTCGTGTTCCCGTAGGTCACCGTCTTGCTCTTGCTTCACTCTCAGGTTACATCAAAGAAGCACTTTCATTTAGCTGAAAATCCAAACCATCAAATAAATATCAACATGGCTAAACTAAAATAAATCCATTATCACATAAATTTTCAAATGAATCCATATACTGCTATGTTGTGAAACAGTGTAAGATACATTTCTCCCCTTCTAAAGAAACAGCCTTAACCAATTACTTCAAACTTCTCCCCAGACGAGACACATCTCCTCTGGCTCAACACTCCACATGAGAATTTTCAAGCCAAGAGGAGTTCGTTCCACAGACAAAATTGGAAGCGAGAGATTAAAATCAGCCTAATGATAGGAACTTGGTTATGCTTTCAACTATGGAACCCTGCCCATATCTCTATAATCGTGGCACTATTTTTCCAAGCGGAGTATCGTGTTATATGTAACATTGAAACTTCCTGGTCTCTCCTGCTGCTCTCCTGCTGCATGGTTACCATCTTATTTTTATAAGCATTCCATTCTGGGGCTGGCCCTTTAAGTTTGGCAGGGCCAAGCAGCTCCTGCTTTAAAGCAGCTATTTTGCAACTAGCTGCTGCTTGCTGCATCTTTCTTTTCCAGCCAGCAAGTACCTGTAATGTTTTCCTCTCCAGTTCCTGAGAAAATAGCACATTCTCACAGGTGCCGAGTCTAAAACTGTGCACAGGATAATGCGCACTGCCCTGGACCATGCACATCGAGGAGCAAGGAATTGTCTGACCTGAATTCATTTCTCTTTTCTTTTTTTTGGAAAGGCTACAAAATGCCTAGTTTTAAATATGTTCATAAAAACATTCTAGATTCACATCATGCTTTGTTGCTGGACTAGTCCTGCTTGCATCAAAGGAAATGTTTCTTTGCTACCCCTAATCAATGGATAAACATCAGGGTAGCCACTAACAGCACCACTAGGTAATTTTGAACACTTGTTGGCTCAGAAATAGCGGTCACCAGGGCAATAACAACAAAGTAAATGGATTAAATATTTTAAGCAAAATAACTACTGTATGACTTAATTTTGGGCTGTGCTGTAGTGAGAATCTAGCCCTTAACAAATAATAATTAATGTTCTATTTTTTTCCTTTAAAACTAACAAAAAAGCATGAGTGAATTCAGAGCATCCAAAACTCAAGCAGCACTTGGCGAGGAGGGATGTCTGGTCCGCGCTGCCAGCAGGGAGGCTTTTTCATATAACCATTTGCCCACAGGACAATGTGGCTGCCTTGACCTTGAAGGAAGCCAGGCTGCTTCCTTCCCCTTATCCACAAGCTTTTAATCACTGCAGGTCAGTGTAACTCGCTCCATAGGGCACACAGGTGAGCACTAACCAAGAGAGGGATTTCAAGCATGGCCACAGCCCCAAAGGCGATTCAGCCTCACGATTCCCTGAGATCTTGATACGTTTTTAGCTGGTTGTTGCTCCAGATGAGCCATCTGCAGCCAGGCAGTACATCATGGCTTTTTAGCAGAAGTTACTCGCTGCTCTGGCAGGCAGTAATTAGATTACAAGAATTACAGAAATGATGGGCTGCTCATCTACTCACCGCACGGCCAGCCTGGAAAAGCTTGGATAAGGGTAAAGTGTTCAGATTAGTATGAGGATGAGCTCAGTGTAAATCCAAATAATATCAAAGTAATATGTATTAATGAATAATGCCTCTGAATCAGCACATTTGCCATCACAATGCTTATCCTCTGCTGGCTGTTTAACAAAACTACCGAGGAGTTGGGGATGGGTCTACAGCTTTACACTGGAAACAAACAGTTGCCATGGATCATTTATAATAACCCTTAACCAAGTACCAAGGACTTAAAAGGACTTTTTTCCTACATAAGATATATTATGTATTGGACCCTCTGGTTGTTTGTTCTTATAGAATATCTCAGCATCACACCTTTACACTACACTATTAACCCGCTTCACACTTTTTGTTAGAAAATACTAAACAGGTAGAAAAATCCCAAGACCACAGGTAAATGGGAGGTATTTTTATTATTATTTGAGACATTCATGTACCCTGAATGGACACTGGTGGGACACAGAGCCACACCACGCTGCCTGCTCAGGCAAAACCCCGAGGAAGTTTGCAAGCCTCTGCCAGGGCTTCAAGTGCACCTTGTAGACTGACCAGAACTGCAGCGTTCCACATCCCAGCATGCAAACTAACATAAAGAATCCTCCAGCTTTGCTTATAAAATTCCCATATTCAGTAACACATAGCTTTAAAAATTAGGGCAGGGTTTTCCCATATATGGGAAATCTGACCTGCTGCCGTTGTACCATCGCCTACAGCTGCTCGGGCACAGCCTTACTGCAGAACAGCAGTCACAAACTCTGCCTGGGTCGGCTTCTGCCGAGAAAATTCAGGTGCGCCCCAATTAATTATTTGCAGTTACACAGCTTTGCAAGGAGCCTGTAGCTACTCCATTTGTGTTGGATTCCCTTGACAGCACGACTGAACCCATTACAACAGAGCCAGCCAATTTTTCAAATCTGTCTGTCTAAAGTTGCATTTCTACTTTCATAATTTGTAGCTCAATAAAGAATGCCTCACACTTCAGTCTCAGCATCTGCATCTTTCTCTGGACCTGCTTTACATTTGTGAAAGCAGAGCCTGTCAATACAAAAGTCCGGACTTTGGAAGCTGGGCTATGTCTAGTCCATCAGGCTGCAAGGGCCAGCTGAGATGGCTGGAGAGCATTGGCCACATTTTAACTCACATGAATGTTCATGTATGATATAGGAAACCCTAGAAGTTGTTGTTTATAAGGTGGGTGCTAATAGGCTTGTCCCTTGAGCTGCAGGAAAGCGCTTGGACTATAACCCAAATGTGGATGTCCTGGCTGGGGGGCTCCTCAGGGAAGGCTAAGGAACCGGGCCTGCCTTCCCAGCCGAGGGGCCCAAGGGCTCGCGCCGGAGCCGCGAGTCCTGCTCTCCTGCAGCAGGATCCTGCAGGGCTTGTGCTCTGCCCACTACCAAAGGCTTAGGTGCTCCTTCCGAACCACAGGCATTAGCTGATGTCAGTGTTTTGGAGAATATTATTTTAAATGCATAGAAAGCTTGGGAAAAATCAATCGCATTTGGTGACAATGAGGAAGCCAGGTATTTCAGAGGCAGCTGGGGGATCTGCAGTGTGATTTCACAAAGCTTCATATCAGGGAACTGTCTCTTTTGTAGATTTGGTAAAACATGTTGCATTTTAGGCATTTAATGATTCTGACTTATCCAAAAAGCCTGTCTGCTCACAAAACTAAAACTGCTGGTATCAGAAGTGCATATTACAACTACAAAAAAAAAAAAAAAAAAGAAAAAAAAAAAAGAAAGAAAAAAACACCAAGGCAGGATAAGTAGGACTGGGTCTACACAGCTGCAGCTCCGGTTATGCCCAAGAGCCTCTGGCAGGAATGCCGGGAGCACCTTCCCTTCTCGCAGGGTGCCCTTTGACACTCTCCAGGAGGCTGCTTTGGCTGCTCGGCGCTGCCTAAGGCAGAGAGCTTTGAAAGGTGTGTTTAAGATACCAGTGGTATGTGCGAGATACCTGGCTCTATATCTAACTGCGAGGGATTCACGGAGGAAAAAAGCTTTTCAGGATAAGCACTATTAATCACTACATAGTTATGAAGACATATTTTATTTTTCACAGCTGTTAAAATCCAGTGAAGCAATCACACATGACTTCGAGCTTCCAGACACACATTTTGTATTCTGCAGGTTTCCAGACTCTCAAGTGAACATTGTACAACATGATAGCTGGGGGTTTGGGGCCAGCCCTTTGGAAACCCACAGGCATCTCACCACTAAATGCTCTTTGTGTCCAGGCTTAGAGCTACTGCATCTCGTAAACGTGAGAAAAAGTTTCCTCAAAACTCCGAGGAAACAAACTTAGGCTTCTTGAATAGATATAGATGAAAAGTAAAGAATATAGCAATTAACACTAGCATATCAACTGCGGCAATCAAGTAAGAACAGAATCAGCACAACTTGATGGAAAAAAATAAAACAGTAGGTTATTAACCTCTCTCTGTTATTAAGATAGAAACAAACTTAACTCTGAGGTCTGAAAGCCTCGCTCAACTCTAGGAAATGTTAATTTCATCAGTGTTTTTATTGCTATAAGTTTTTTTCCCCTTTCAAATTTTCTCAAGCCTTAATAACATTTCAGAGGAAATGCTTACCAAATATGCAAACAGCAAATCTGAGATTTTGCCAAGCTTCCTTTTCCCTACATCTCTCCCTCAAGAAGATAAGGTTAAAAATACACCCAAATAAAAAGGGCCTCGAGTTCAGCAGGTTTAATGCTGCTCGGGTTTTATTGCTAGAGCTACTCCAATTTCTTTGCCTAGTGTGACATTCTAGGGCCAAGGTGGTAATTTGAAGGTCAGCTCCTGCTGCTGCACACAGACAAGTCCCGGGCAGAGGCTGAGAAAGGATCTGCTCTCCCGAGAGCATCTGAAAGCTCCGACCAACTACGAGTCTCATTAGGGACATGTTTGCAGTTTCAAACGTGCCAAGAATGAGCTGGGTTTGGGTGCTTTCACCAAAGACCCCCCTCATTTTCCTTGTGTTAATTAAACTTTCACTGGGGGAAAAGAAATACTGCTGATCAATGACAAATATCAGTCAGCTTCTCACCAATTACATTGTTTTATATAAAAATGCTGAGTTACAACTTCTCAGAATTTCAGTTGCCATGTGCTCATTTATTAAGTTTTTAGAAAAATGCTAAAAAAAATTTAACAATATTTCCAGCCAGAGTTTGAGTAGGAAGTCTAGTTTAATTTTTAGAGTTTAAAGATAGCATATTATTTATATATAGTTATGGCAATTACGTGTTGAGTCCTACGGATAGTGGTACTGAGCTGCTACAGATGTACAGAATGATCTTCAAATACATATAAACCAGTTTTATACATATCTATGCCTTTTAGTCCCAAAACAATATTGACAAAATAAAAGCAATTTGATAATCATGTAATATTAGTCTGACCAATATAAATTAAAGAATTCAAAATAGGAAAAAACTCTACATCAAAATGATGAGAAACATTAATTATATCCAACTTATTCTTAATACTAAAAAGCTTATTGAGCTTTTATAGACTACAGTTATGTAATTATACTATATAAAAAGAAAATGTACTATTCAATAATCTGTACACCATGTTTTATATGTTCCATCCCAAACACATTAATTAAATGATACAGAAAAGAGAGAAGCATAATTCCAAGTAAAAGAAAGTTCCAAAAAGATTGAAAGATTGATTCAACCTCCTCTCCCTGCCCCCTGAATTTATATCCTTACTTTGATAGCATTCAATGAGAAAAAAAAACAAGAAAAATATTATTTATTTCCATTTTAGAGATCTTTGGCTTTGCATTAACTTTCTTGAATTATTTTTTCCTAACAGCATGCATTTTTATTATAAGTTTCTAGAGAACACAATTGAGTGACTACCATGCATCCAAATATTCTACTCTGTAAAAATTATTCTGAAGAAACAACAAATTGAAGACTTGATGTGTGATAGGCCATAGACATTCTATCTTTACGTCAGCAAGAAACAAGAACTAATTTACAAGAAATAATTTACATACACTCAAAACTCTCTCAACATATTCTTGATGTGAAACACTGACAGCTCATCAGACATTTTAATAATAAAAGCAATGCCTTTCAAATAACAGGGTAAATTAATGCTGGCTCTCTAAATCTTGATATTTATATATTTTAGTACATTTATATTTTGTATCTATAATTTTGTATCTATGTATTATTTTAGAGGGTAGCAAATATACCTTTGAATGTTTAAGGATTTACTGTGTATGTGCTGTCTAGCACAACATTATCACTCTCCTGCCATTGCTAGGAGGGGTTTTAAATTTTATTACTCAAAAAAACACACAAGCAGAGAGTTAGTTTCTTCAAAGCACAGGCAAAAGAAAAAATAACAACTGTGGAATTTTGCTATCTAAAACAGCACTATCCTAGCAGTTAATCTCAGCTAGATATTATCAATTGCCAACATGAAAAGACATGTCAGCTGTGTCCTCAAAGCTGAAAAACAATACGTTTGAGTAGTTGTGAGCAGAAGCAGAATGACTCTAAAGACAATGCTACCGATTTACCAGCAAACAAGTTAGCAAGGCTGCATGTGAAAAAAGAGAAGTTTTACATAGCACAGGTGCAGACACACTTTATACTACAATAGGGACACAAACGTATCAGTTTTTATTCTCATTTTACATGCTTAAAATTCAGTCCTGTACCATCAATGCAATTTGGAGCTACATATGTGTAAATTAACAGCCAATTAATACTACCAAGACTAATAAATGACTAGCCAATGATTTCACCATTTCTGAGAATCAAAACCTTTTTATCTATACAGTTAAGAGTAAAACAATATACTTTTAAAATAACTGTCTGATAAATGCCCATCAGAAACTCCTTCATAAGATTCATAATCTTAGTTTAATTTCTTTACAGTCTCCCAAGGGGCTAATTTCAGATACATTTGACCTGCTTCCCCCGGTTCTGGCTTGCTAAATAAGGGAGGGCACAAAAATTAAATATGTAAAAAGGTAACAATTTAAAACATGACAATTCCTGGAAAAAATACTCTTTACACGCAAATTCCCTAAAGAACAGAAATGGGCAAGATTTGTGTCGGACATCTGACTATTAGTCAACTATTGTTAGAGTGATCCAATTATTAAATAGGCAAGAATTATTTATTTTACTTATATAAACTATTCCTCTTTGCTGGGTCTGGAATAAATTAACACATCCACATGTTTCTTTGCCTACTTTGCCAAAAAGAATGACTAATATTTTTCTAAAATAATATTTTGATAAGAAAATGAATGTTCTGTTTGGATTCATAATAAGAGTTTCTGGATAGTTTGTATGTGCCGAATCAAATATGAAATGATCAAATTAAAAGAATTTGAACAACCTAATTTGAAAACATAACAGTTTTGCTCAAATACAAAAAGTATTTTTTTTCTAACTGCCCCCTCAAATTAAAATACGTTAGTGCTTTCAAAAATATATTGGTTAAAGGATTTAGACAGGCTTCATATGAAATATATTTAAACATCAAAACTAATTTCATATGAGCTAGAGAAACAAGCTGTGGAATGTCCAATCCCTACAAAAAAGGTAATTAAATGCTCAGGGCTTAGCTTACTAAATACAATTAAGGACATGCACCCCCGCTCTCACTTTGCCAGATGAAATAGCCTCCCCATGGCCACCTCCAGCCCTTCAGCAAACACCTTTGAGGGCAAAGCACCGCCTAAGAAAGAGGGCAGGCATTAACCTGCATTTGAAAGGCAATGATTTCCAGATGCACTAGTGATATTTCATGCAGCAGCTGCAGCAGTCGCATCTCCCGTGCCCGCTTGCCCTGTTTGTCAGCGTGGTGACACACGAGTGGCGTGGACGTGGCCGCAGGGCAGCGCAGACGTGGCCGGAGGGCAGCGCGGCCCCGAGGCGGGTGCTGCCCGCGAGCCCTGCGGCAACATCGCCCCGGTGCCAGGCAGGATGCCAGGGAGAGCAGAGCCACAAAACGCACCCCCTGGGACACCCGGTGCCTTCGGTCCGCACAACAAAGAGCCAGGTGGAAAGTTTCAGCTGCTTAGTTAAAAAAACTGAATAAAACTACAATTAACTCTCAGCTAAACAACCCTTTTTTTGCCCCCCTTATCCTGTCGACTGGAGCAGCTTCAGGAAACAGGTCTGCCTGTCTGTCACAATAATTGTTTCTGCCTCAGTTATCTAGTCCAGTCAAAACAAGCCAAGTTTATAGCCAGAGCTGCAAGAGATTTCTATGCACATTTCAGCAAATCCTCCTCCCCTGCGCAGAGCCAAGCGTCTCCCTAGCACCCCTGCCCGCCCTGGCCCAAACTGCCTCTGCTCCTCCCTGCGCCACTTCTGGGACCACTGGCATGCCTGCTCCCTCTCTATCTTCAGCTCCGTCGAGAAAACGGACCAGTCCACCCTTTGCTCCAAAGAAAGAGCTACTCAAGGTCTCTGTGTCCTTCTCTATCTCACAGTTCACTGGTTTCCCCTTTTGCCACCGCAGAGTCCCCTGGAGAAACGCCTGCACCTCTGCACGTGCGCGAAGCCGCCCGGCCCCCGCGCGCCGCGGGGCTGGGGGCCCCGGCTGCCCTTGAGCTCCGCAAAGATTTATAATCCATCTGCCGGCCCGTTTGCCAGGGCGGAGAGGCCGGAACGGGATGACAGCACTGAAGTCTGCACTCCTAGAAGCGACAGAGGGTCTTAAAAAACAAACCGAGAACACCGCCAACAAACAGAATAAAGAAAAAAAAACAATCATCAAAAAAAGCAAAAAGCAAAAGACGAAAAGGAAAAAGAGCTCCCAAATGTCTTCTGACTTGTCTTTCCGAGTCTATGCAAGAGGCTCAGCAAAACAGGAGCTTGTCTCCATCTCTGGCACAAAGTTTCAGCACAAACAAACAAAAAGTCCACGAAAATGTCAAAAGTACCCCAAGCTCATCCTCTGCAGCGCACGGGGTGCTTCGTGAATATTTTCATTCTGCAGAGGGATTCACTTTGGGATTTCTTGCAGGACAAGGAGCAGGGAGCAAGGCAGGACTGGATCAGAAGGGAAACGTTCCCAGGAGGGTTTCAGAACTTACTGCACATTTATTTCACCAGAGGCTATTTTTAACCCGGCTGTTACTATTTTTATGAAAGTCAGTGTTTCCATTTGTTGAACTCTGTCCTCAGGCTCCGCTCCTCCCCTCCGCACCCACAGCCCCCAGGCTGCCGGCGGGGCGCCCGTCCCACACGGAGCCTCGGGCGCCCCTCAGGGAGCCCCCCGCTCTCCCACCACAGCCGCTCCCTCGCTCCCGCGTCCCAGTTTTTCTCCGCTGGTGTTGTATTTCCTTCACCAGTATCAGAAAAGCTCGTATTCCCCTCCTGCCTTCCCCTCCTTTGGGTGTAGGTAGGAAAAAAATAAAAAGTTGTACG
Source organism: Nothura maculosa (assembly GCA_032353885.1). Lineage (NCBI taxonomy): Eukaryota > Metazoa > Chordata > Aves > Tinamiformes > Tinamidae > Nothura > Nothura maculosa. Next base: position 128,396 of record JAUBOD010000291.1, read on the forward strand.
CAGTGCAAAGTCTGGGCACGGTCACACAGCAAAGCTCCTGCTTTAACTTCATTCCTCTCTAAACACATTCCTGCCAGCGGGGAGGGAAAAAAAAAGCAAAAGGAAAAAAAAAAGAAAAGCAAACAAACGCCACTGTTGCTAAGATTTGCACTTTATACCCTTTATATTTACAATCCTCTCTTGGCTAAAAATAGCAACACATGATCCATTTATAACTGGCCGGACATGCCCCGAAGCCGCTGGCGGGGCCCTGGCTGATGAAAGGAGCTCTTTGCGTTCCTTCTACCTGAGCTCATCGCGCACTTAAAGGGCTCAGACATCTCCATTTCCACAAAACACACATTGAAACGGCTGCTGCTTCCAGGGCAGGCAGGACAAGAGACTGCAAAGCGGAGGCCCTGCTGAAAGCAGGAGGTGTCGAGAGGTGGCCTGGGACTGGGCTGCAGCCTTAGCTTGGAGCAAGAACACGGCAGGGGCACCCAGAGACAAACAGGGGTCTGCACTAGTGCTAACACCCATCAAAAATATGGACTGCAAAGGACATGCAAGAGGCAGGTCTGGGAGAGACTTGAGAATTGGCCCTGGGAGCAACCATGGAAGTTCTTCTAGAAATGACCTCAGAATAGCTTTTAGAAGGGCCATTGGAAGCAATTTTAGATTTGATTTTAGAGATAGTGCTAGTAGTTTTTCCAGGAATGACTCCTGCTTTCACTCCAGATACTGTTCTGGATTGATTCCTAAGTTCAGGGACAGAGCTGACTCTGGAACAGATTCTAGAGCTGGCTCTAGAAAGCTGCTGCATTCTAGTAGCAGTAGCAGGACTGGCCAAGAAACAGATCCAGTTTTATATGTTGCCAATCATTATTGACCCTGGGAATTTTAAATGTGGGATTTATCCCTTCATTGCTGCTAATGTGTTGTATATCTCATATTAAAAGTTTCCATTAGCAGCTGTGAAGGAATCACTAACTGCACATGCAACGCAAGCAGCTGTGGGACTAAAATGGGAGGTCACAAAGGCCTTTCAGGTGGAAGCCACACCTTCCCAGATACAGCAAATGGGTGTTGAACTGAATAAGCTTCCAACCTGGTATCAGTGCTCTTTACAGCTTAGACTTTCCCATCTCTAAAACACAGGCTTCCTCATTTTATTCTCCTTTTATAGACTCAGAGAACTCCAGTTCAAAGTCAACATGACACGAGTTACACATCACTGAGCAGTGATAACAAAAAATTATAGTGTACTACAACACTAGAAAGCACAACGGTATTTTAAGAATAGTTTATCTCAAGTATGCTAGTCTTAACTGCTTAAAAACATGGGGCAAACCTTCCCCAACTTATGAGACTTTAAGGGAATTTACCTTCTGGTTATGAGTCTTTTGGGTACACTTTAAACATGTTTCTCAGTAGTCTTAAGAGCCAGAAAATCTGGTTTGTTTGGAATAATAGCAGTTCTCAGGGCTAGTATTGCATGAATTGTTGCTTTGAGAAAACGTAATAATCATGGTGGGACCTGAAGAAAAATTGATTGTAACAGTTGGCAACATTACTAGCTAAATTTATACCTCTTCATAGCTCCGGTTCAATTGCTTTTCTGCTATTCTTCTTGATTTTGGTTTCTCAGTTTGCAAATCACAGCATCTTATGTCTTGTCTGCACAGGAGTTTCCAGGGCATTTTTTTTCCTCTCCCTGATTACACCACTGCTACACTCACATGGCTCTGTTTATACGGGAACAAAACACTTCCTATGTGAACCAGTGCTTTTCCAGAACTTCTCATGTTGCCATAACTGATGTGCAGCAGTCTGGTCAGACTCTGCTTGGAGCTGTGTTCAGCACGTCTGTTGCATGCATAATGGCTTATTACTTATAATATACAGATTCCCACCCATTTCCCATACTTTTCAGGTGTCTCATGCAGGCAGAGCTGTGGTCTTCACGGGAGCCATCTACTGTGATTCCTCTCATAGGAATGCACCACTCATTAGATGTTAGTATTCAAACACTGTTTCCTAGAGGCTGTAAGAAAGCATAGAAGTGCCAAAAACTATGATCATGAAAGATACTGATGTGAAGAAAATGCTACCCCAGTGCTAGAAATGCATTTACTGGAGCAGTTGGTTTAAGCAAGAAAGTCAAAACTTCATTGCCACATTGGTATTTCATTCCTGTGATTGCAGGAAATCCAGATTATGTTCTCTGCCTTAGGAAGCTGTGATTGCATATTTGGGCAAAATAAGGGAACTGCTGAGCTCTACATTGAATAGCTGCAGAATGACTGTCAGACACGTACTCAGAAGACAGAGGAAAACGTGAGCATCTCAAAGCTGCCACTGAGCGACTGAGCAAAGAAATGAATAAATGCCTATCCATTAATATTACAAAAAAATTATATTACTATTAGGGGAGTTATGCCTCAAGGAACTCTCTCTTCGTCCTCCTCCCAGCTGAGTTGCAATTACCCTCTGCAGATGTACTACACAGATGGAGCCAGTGGACACGGTCCTTCTTTCTAGCTCCGTCCTCAGACTGAACCCTGTCCTTCATTTTCCTGTTTCCTAACACTTGGATGAACTGTCTGCCAGTCCTATACACTGCAAATTCAATCACAGCCTTTTTCCCCTGCTTATTCTCAAATTTTGCTCCTCCTCTTTCTCCCTGTCTTCCATTCTCAACCTGA
>JAUBOD010000291.1:155497-166487 GCA_032353885.1 Nothura maculosa
ATTTCCTCCATTTGAACTGTATTTCAGATACAAAATGAACAGAAGTGCTTCTAGTCATGGGAATGTGTTCCCAAGATGCTGTCAAAAATGCTGCATTACTGTTACTGCACAGCAGATTTTTAGCCTGCACTCACCAGAATATAGGCTGAGCAAAACCACCCTTAACCTAGAAAAAGATTCAAAACCATTCCATGTACAAAGAAAGAAGACTTTATACATATATATATATATATATATATACACACACGTATCTATGCATACAGATATCTTTATACAGATATGATTGTTGTGGTGGTGGGGACAGCATCCTGGTCTAAATGTCCTTTCTGACACCTTTCCAGCCCATCTTTAGTTTCCTGAACCTGCAAGACCAAGTCTTAGACTCCAAGCAAAGTTGTGCATGTCTCACTGCACGCAGAGCATAGCTGAAGTAATAGCCATGCTAGTCATTAATACCCTGATTGACTTAATGCAGAGACAACTTTAGTTATCTCAAAGCAATTCCCATGAGATCCTTCATCAGCTCATCTAGCATTTATTTGCTCTCTGGTCCTGACAATGTAGTGAGGGATAACTGAGTGCTTGTGGCAAGAAAAATGAGATGCAAGAATGGTGTGGGACTCGGATGGTTGTAGCTGTGAGTACTGCAGTATGAGCTCAAACTGACATTATGGGTATAAATGTAAGTGGGATTATTTGCTCCTGGGTCTGTTCCTCTTGCCAAGCTCCTGAGGGCACTAACTGAAGCATCTTCTGGTGGTAACAGCAGCCTGTGCTCTGGGCTGACTGCTCTGACAAGTAGGGATCACTGGGTACAGAACCAGCCAATATCATCATCCAAACTCCAAAGTCCAAACTTCTACTCTGTTGCATGTTGCATAAAACTGACGACGTTTCCCCTTGACTCTCTTTATGAACTCTTCATTCTTAGCATCATGTCTCAGCTTTATTTCAAGAATTTACCCTTTTTCATCAGTTGAAGACTGTGAGGTTCCCTATGGTCGCTTTTCTAGGGGCTTAAGCCATCACCTGTAGAAATATTTAGAGCTTCAGATGGAAGGAAGAAAAGAAAAAAAGGAAAGGAAAAGAAGAAAGAAAGGAAAATAAAAGAGAAAAGAAAAGAAAAAAAGAAAAATAGTTTTTTAAACAGCTTTCCATGCAGAAATCACTTAACTAGATGACCTGGCTCATTCCCCTGGTGGCACTCGTGTTTATACACACATCTAGCAGCAACCTGCCACATATTAGGTGTCCGGAGCTGGGCTAGAAAACCTCTGGGATTGTACTTGTGAAAACAGAATAGCAATATTTGGATAAAGCAGATTATTTCCATTTCTTAACTGGTTTCCCTACAGACTGCAGATACTTCCTGTTTCTCCTCAGTCCCTTTCTAAAAGATAAAGTGCGACATGGTTGTTGTTGAGATCATTGTGGCCCCTCCAGTGAGCCAGGGTTGTCATGGGACTCCCTGCATAAACAGAGCAAGTTTTCAAGGATAATACACAACCGAAATGAGCAGTCCTGTTCTGTCAACACAAGTCTGTGTGTTTGTAAGGACCCTTGAACGTGTTTTTAAAATTACTCGGGTGGGTATTTTTAGCTGTGAGAGCCTCTCCGGCCTCCCCTAACACACGGAGCCTGTTCTCTCCCGGCTCCCCCTCTCCCGGACGTTACTCCGGCTCCGCTGCGACTCCCACGGATGGATGTGCCAGCCGAGCCGCTGCCTCCCGCACCAGTGCGGCCTCTTGTTATTCAGGCTACACTGACATCTGTTGGCTCTTATCAACCGAGGCTGTGAAAAACAAAGCCAGGCGGTTTCATGCTCTGAGATAGCGCTCAGGGGCAGAAACAAATAACTGAGCGAGTAATCTTGCAATAACACTGGCTTGCGCCCAGCAGTGATAAGTAATTCATGCGGCACTGTCCAGCGGGGAGGGTCAAATAAGTTTAAAAACTAAGGGCCTCCTGTGCAGTCAGCAATGGATCATGCTCCTTATGAAACACGTCATTCCCAACAACTGGCTTTCCAGTTTTGTGGCTCTCACTACATCGTTTTCTGAGAAAACGCAACGGTTTCCTTTCTGGAGGAGACGGCTGAAGCCTGCTGCAAGAAACTGGGTGTTTCCATGTTGTTAAGTCCATTTGATTAATTAAGCCAGGAGTGGGACATCATGGCTGTTTTCTGAATCAGTGTTTGAAAAGATCAGATTGCATTTGGAAATGACAAGAACTGAGGAAATTTCAGTGGAATGACCAAAATCTTACTCGGATGTACAACCTCCATAGCATGACTTTATGTTTAATGTAATCACAAAGAACAACGGGATGTGCTGGAATTTATCCAGCATCCTGCAAATACTCTCCTCATACGTCAGTACTCAGATTCACACAAGCAATATGAAACTTAACTTCAGTAAGGAACAGGGCTACCCACCATTCTGTCGGTGATCACGCAATTATAGGCGTCTTTTTTTAGTGACCTTCCTAATTAAATAACAAAACCCCAAAAATGGCAAAAAAGAAAAAAAGAAGCTGCTAAGAACTTAAATAAACAAAAAATCCCTAAGGTTTGGCAAGTCTTAAGTATGACTGTGCAGCCCAAGGGGTTTTCTTGGAAGCTCACTGCAAGTACAGCACACCACTCATCTGGGTGCCGATTTGGCTGCAGTCTTTGTGAGGGAAAAATCCAGCAAACAAGGACGCAGGGAAGTATTGTGAGCCTGCAAGGAAATTACATGGAGGAGAACTTCTAGGACAGCACTGACTGGAAAAGGAGGCTTGGGTTGCTGAACAAGGAAATTGCCAGCTGCTGTTTGTTCCTGTCGCGTGCATGGGAACAGGACACCGCGTACAGCCTTTGCGACTGCCCTACATTGCACCAAAGAAATGGAGACTATCAATTTCCCTTTTGCATGGGAATGATCCCCGAAATCCATTTCCCTGCTATTTCCCATATATACTTGCTAATGCTTTAATCACCGCCCCTGAGTTTGGGCCTTACGTTCTCTTTAGTAGGAGTCGAATTGGCCCTTTGGTTCTCAATAGTTTGTGCTGTTTAGTTTTTGAGAAGATTTAGAAGAGAATTAGGTTATTTTACAGCTTTACAAATCCATCCTGCTTGACTGTATCATAATTAGATTGTTAAAATTTCACCAGTAAAGGTTTAATTTGTCTCTGAGCACAGAAGTTCAATATTTTACTCAGGAGCACTGGGCCAGGCTGACTTTGCCTGTTAGACTTGCTTGTTCTCATGCAGCTTTGAATGGGAAAATGACAGGGACACAATGGACCTCTTTTCCTGGTAAAAGGCACATCTCAAAGAAATGGGAAGAAGCTGCCCTGCAGGAACATTTATGTTCCTCCCTGTACCTTCTTTTGATATACTCATATTGCTTAAACTTGCTTCTTAGGAAGACTGCAGAAAAAGAGGCATCAAGTCCTTGCAGCTGCAGCTGTAACTGTAGTTCTGACCATTTGAGCACTGCTTCCAAGGGTAAGATACACAGTGATGGGAAGGAGCGCAAGGAAAATGCCTCCCTGCAACACCAGAGCTGCATCTGTTCTGCATTACACAGTCACTTGACCCTGGCTCTGGGAACAAAGTCAGAATGTCCCCAGATATGAGCGCTATGATAAGCCAGTTGATCACAGCAGTAAACTGATTCTGTTTTCTCATTCTTTGCTCGCAATACTATAGTCAATATTATAGTTTATGAAACATGAAACTTTAGTGAAGGTACAGAACTATGAAAGCACAGTGTTTTTCCAGGGCACAGTTATATATATGCACACAGAGACTTTTTTTTCTCTGCTACATCTCTAGGAAATTGAATTTCTCTATGAAATTTCTCTACAGGGTATAGTGGCCGAGGTGGGAAGACCATCCTTTCAGCTTGCTGGCAGCAATATTGCAAGCTGCCAATAACACAGAGAGCTCTAATCCTCTAGATGTCACCAGTGCCACAGATTTGTGGACGTTGGGTCCCGCAGTATCCCCCAAGTCCTAAGGGCAAAGGATGAGCTACTGGAGATGGCGAGCTTTAAAGATGGTTTTTAAATCCCTACATCACTATAATAAGAAGACTCTTTACAGTTAAAACACAAACAAAAATAACAAGCCCAAACCTTTTTTTTCATGACCAAAAAAAGGGTTTGAGGGGAATGAGATGCAATTTCAATAAGGAAAAAGCCTGCAGCCCTCCTGGAAGTGCAAAGCATCCCTGACTCTCCAAACTGAAAATTAATAAAGAAATAAGCCAGAGGATGGAAGGCAATGAGGTCTTTTCACATTAAGAAACTGCCTCATCTGGCAAAGAGCCCAGCAAACACTGTACAGCATCAGCAGTGGCTGAAGAGGCCTACAAGAGGAACAAGGCAAAATGTGTATCATCTTATGGGCCTGAAAGGAAGCCAAGCGATTCTTGCTTTCAGAGCCAGAATTTTTCTGTTCTCCACCAAGGAGATTTTTTTGTTTTTTTTTTTTCTCTCCAAACGTGTATCTGTATCAGGAACTGACTCAACTTTTGTCGATCTAGCTAGAAAATATGAAAATAAGAATTTTAAATATGCTGCTTTTTACAGAGTTAATCTCTATTGAAATAAAACAAATATATTTGGAGAGTTAATTTTGTCTATCCATTAACCAGATAGGCTTGTTGTTGTTGTATTTTGGATTGTAACATCCTCACATCACTTTAATAATCCCTTTGTTCATATAACACAAATGACTTTCTTTTCTGTTCCATTTTAAAATGTACTTCGCCTTACTATGAAGTCAATCATTTCTGAAATGGTATTTTTCATTGAGCAGCAAAGCAGGATTTGATAAGCCTTATTATTTTTGCTAATGGCATTTACTGGTGCTCCCATTATGAAATAATTCTGTATACAGTCAGTGCCAATGTAGTTATTTATGATGCTTCCAACATTTTAGATATAAGATGCCATGTTAGTGATCATTCAGTATTCACAGAGAGGTTTATAGGACTGAATTAAATTCAGTTGAGAGTAGAACAGTCTTGGAAATGAGATATATAAACGGAGGAGCATATGTCTAGCCTGCTAAGAGTGGTTCATTAATCGACTCACTCATGCTAAGAACTTCGAAAAGACAAGTTCTTCTCTGGGACTGATACTCCGCAGAGACGTTGACCAAATCCCTTTGGACCAGCCGGGTAATTAAGGCAACAGCCCCTGAACTAATTCCCATTAAAGTGTGGGAGTAACACGCAGCTGCCCAGCGCTGAAGGAAGCTATGGGAACTGCTGTGACTCAGGGTGCAGTCCAGCCACCTGCATTATTTCAACCGAACATACACATGCAAACATGTTACAGCGTTTTGGCAAGTCCCTGTGATGGGAGCTCTGTTTCACTCTATGATTAATTTCCTCTAAAGCTAAGAATAATGTAAAAGGAGATTGCATACAAGTACCAGCCTTAAAGCAGCTTATAATTGCTTTTTTGGCAAATTAGTTTAAATAGCTCCGTGCTTTCAGAGCTGCAAAGTTTAGTTACGGACACATTTGGCAACAAAATCAGTCCCACCATATACTCTCTGTTGGATTATCTGTTACAAAATCATTAGGCAAAGATTAAGAGGAAAACTCACAGAAATATTTTGTCTTTCACAGTTTAAGAAGTGAATGGCTTTAGCAGATAATACGACAGAAAGAGAAGTTTTTGAATGAGCTGATAGTGCCATTGTTACTGAATCAACATAACCGTGCTCTGCCCTGGCCAGTTAACACTGATCTGGATATTAGTGAGGCTATTTGCTCAGCCAGCTATGCTGATACACCAGTACTACTTCCAGTCTCCGTGCTGGTTTGCTCAGGGCTGGGCTGAGTGTTTTAATGCAGCACGGGGCTGGCTGCACACAGAGATCACACTTAGAGCTATAGCTGCTACACAATATTGTTGCTCCACTGGAGCAAACACAACACGGTGTACGCTGCGGTTGGGAACACTTACCTTTGCACTCATCAGTCAAAATTGTTTGGGTTACTTTTGGCACATTCCAAAACACCTGCAAGAAAATGCATTGAGCAGTTAATCTAGCACTACCTTGACTGCATGACAACCTGGAAAAGGCCAGAATACTGCTAAAGTAGAGAATTTCACTCGTGCTTGGGCTTTCTAGAAATAGACACCGAAGTACATGGTATCCCATAGTGGGTGAATGCAAAACAGGTATCAGCCCTGCTACAATGACTGCTTAAAATAAATAGTGATAATGATTTACTTATACTGCTGTTCATTCTTTCTGTTGAGAGAGAAACTGTTATCAAAGATGAGCTGTGTATAGTCCTGGTGCCCTGCATCTCCAAAGATATTTAGTAGAATGAAGCAGTCTAGAGAAGGATGGCAAAAAACCCCAGAAAGATGAGTAACTACAGGAGGAATGAGGAACAAGCCTGCTCTCAGCCTGGCGAGGAAATGACAGACAGCACATGCTGGTGGTCTGGAAAATGATACGGGGAATTGAAAAGCATTTGTATCCGAAGACAGAAAAATGAGTATTTTAGGATTTCACATATGTTACTGATAAATTTTAAATATAGGCTTTGTTCATTAAAGATTATTAGTGCTGTTTTGCTTTTATTGGTAAGGCAAGAAAGTCTCTGATTTCGATAAAAGTTGGTTTATGTTTCAGAGAGAAAAAAAAAAATAAAAAATGTTTCTCTTCTAAAAAAACCCCCAAAACCTCCTGTGTCATTAACTCAAAGTCAAAGTTTATCCACAAGTTTCCTGATAATAGCATTGTTAAAAAAATCTAAGAAATCACTTGTAGACAAACTGCTGGTTATCAGATGATGCCCTTCAAAACATATCAACAACTGCTATTTCCAGTTTAAATGTGATCTGAAGATTAGACAGTCTAAATTTGGTGGAGGAAATGTGATGTAACATCATAAACGCATGTATCCTCATCATGTTATTGCTTACTGCAACCTTATTTAAGAAGCAGATTCTCACCACAATGCTAATAGTACCACTTGGATGATATTTCAAACCTTTCAAAGCTTCAGATTCACTATATTGAGTATTTAACGTCTCTTACCGATAACACACTAGGAGATTAGAATATGCTGACATTCGTTTGTAAGTGGGAGGCTGATGCAAAGAGATTGGGTAACTGTGTCAGGGTTTTACAGCGCTTGCGATGCTACAAGGGATGGGTACATCTCACCTTGCTCTCTCATGCTACTCTTTCCTTTTCTGTAGCTTGGTCTGTTTCCAAGACCTACAGCTGACACAATGAAAGATAGATCTCCATCAAAGTGTTGATGAGCAATATTGCATTACTGCATGTAAGATTTTCATACTCAGCCCCTATAAATATGTTATACCCTGTGTTCTTGCAGACCTCCTTTATATAGTGTCTAGTGAAGCTCGGTCTGGGTTTGTCATTGTTTTGCTAGCTTGTGCTTCTCACTCGCTTTCAACACAGAGGGTTGAAAGAATTTCCTCTATACACCTGTTCCTGGACTGTCTGGGTGATTTTATCTGAAATCCACTTGGGAAGTGTAGAGAGGGCTCATTGTTATTCCGGAAGAATATATCTGGATGATATAGCCTATTAAATCCTTTCCATGAGCAACTTGCTTCACCGTATGTTTTGCTTCATGTAACACACATCTTGGTGCTGGCGCAACAAAGCCAACATGTGCTGATTCAGGAGGCACCCACAACTTGCTCAGGACAATATATTCCAGCAGGTGCTTTTTGATCCAAGTGTCATTTCAGATTGCTGATCACTACCCACTGTCTCACAGAAAGGGCATTTCTTTGGCAATTGGTTATTTGTTAGTAAAATGCCTCAGAAATTAATTTATGGATTCCAAGGGTCACCACCAATGATATTGTTCTAGTCACCCCCAAATCACAAAGGAGATTAGGTTCCAATTTTTTATCTGACTGCATTTCTACTTGAACAGGGTCCAGATGTTACAGTCCAGTGACATTTCTCATTACTACAGAAGCTGGTTTTAATGATTTTTAGATTCAGGTTATTTCAATATACGCTTTAGTTCCACTGCAATCCCAGAATTGCTAGTTGCCTTTGAAGTAGAGAGATAAGTGCATAATTTTGACTGTGCAGATAATATCAGTGTGTTCCTCAGAAGTGTCTTGAAAATCCTTGAATCAAAATAGAATCCACTTCTGTCATCCTCTTTTTACTGCAGCATCCAAGAACTACAATAAAATACATAAAATCTTTGCAGTTTTAAACTGCTCTGACTAAAGTCACTGTCAAACTTCACTGAGTGGAAGGAAAGGAGGGCAGGTTTGTCTGTTACTACTGCATGCCACACAGCAGAATATATCACATGGAGGCTCCCTTACAAAGGTAAAGGAATGGGAGTCATAAGACTATGCAAATATGTATTTTGGGATTTGCAGACAGGGACGTACTCATTCCTAAACATATCCTTTCATTCCTATCTACTATACTGCAGATGGGAGAATTGGTGTTGTTATTTTGGAGCTGTAAGGTATGATACCAGAGATGAATGCCATGCTCCTATGACAGTTTCCGCATTGATAGGCACTGAATTCAGGAACTGTGTATTCCACTATAGCTGAATTACTTGTCTTTCCAAGGAGGTGGGAAGCAGTGAAGAGTTATGGTCTGCTCTGGATCGGTTTTGCAGATAAAAACAAATGCCCTTGGCATGAGAGCTAAATTCACTTATAAAACAAAAGGTTTTTCAAGAAAAAAAAAAAAAAGCCTCTCAATCATGAAAGAAACATCAAGTTTTCCAAAAGAAGTGGGGAATTTGACTCCATTCCTGTGCCTGGGTGGTCTGCCACAGCTAGTGGTGAGCACTGCATTCTTTTGCACACCCCTGCCTGCTTCCCACCACTGTGCTCTCAGAGAACCTTTTCTTACAGAGAAATCACATGGAGCAAAGGCCAATGCTCATTCTGTTGGCCCAGCATGCTGGTTTGGGCCAGGAAGCAGAGATGCATCCATCCATGGGTGAATGGATAGACTGGGGACCAAACCACGCAGTCTTCCTTCCCAACAGTTTGAGCATGTGCCTTTCTTGACAAGCTTCTAAGAAATCACTGCTTGCTAATACAAACCAGAGTATGACTTGTGAACACTGTGAAGGACAGAGGAGGCTTATGGACAACATTGTTGGCAAGTGCATTAGTGCAGAGGAATTCACAGCAGTCTATTTCTCTTGTAGAGAGCAAAGGGAACAATGTGTACCATTAACAGTGCAGGCAAAGTACACAGGAATGTGTAAGATCTTTAGTGCAGATTATATAGCGGATCTTCCAGCTGGATAGAGACTGGAATTGGATACTAAATTCTCCAGAGGAATGACTGAAGTCACCTAATGTCTGTAACTTGTCCACTGTATTGCTTGACAGTAGGCAAAGCAGGAGATGGAGACCACAGAACAGGAGGAAGGCAATGAATGCTTCCGGATAGGATCCTTAAGAACAAAGGAAGGAGTTGTCCACGAAATCTCCAAATCCACTGCAGTTTTGTGTTTTGATGTTTCACAGAGCCTGACTATTCCCAAGGCCTGCACAAGTCACCAGGTGTTAACCACATGTTTGTGTTTCTGCATGAAAACTACACTATACTTGTCATAATGTCTTAACGTATAATAAAAATTTGAATAGTCACTGTGATATTTACTCCCATCCTGCAGTTTCTAAGGACAGAAAATGTGATCTGATGGAAAATGAAGCAGGAATCATCTGGGATACAGTATCCTTCACTTCCCTGCTAGTGCAGCAAAGGGTCTTCACAAGCTACTATTACCTCTACGTGGCAGCAAACACTAAGTTCACCAAGATCTTAGCTTCCAGGTATGGCTAGTGCCCTACTGGCTGCACTGGAGAAAACACCGATTAACCTCTGCACCTTCTGCCATAAACTCTCCCAAGCAGCTCAACAATAAGATGGTATTTTACATAGACGTATCAGCTTGAAAGCCTTACAACTTATTAAGAGCCCTCCAAGATGCGACAAAGAAGGCATAAAATTGTAGAATGTCCTTGGCAGATGGGAGGGAAGTGTGTTAGATATAGATCTGCATCATGACTGTGATCTGTGGTCCAGCAGGGACACAACAGGATTGTCCTTCCCATTTTAACTGCCCGGGCACTACGTCACTACTCTTTGGCCAAGCGCTCTTTGAGACTATCAGCACTTGTGCTTTCTGTGTTGGGATAATGAGACTCATTTTCACTTTGCTGTTGGGACTGATTGAAGCCTTCTCAAAGTCTTTCTAGATGAAGAAAGATCAACCAAACATTTTGTGTTATCTGCAGCAAATTTCACAGATGTTTCCTTACAGAAATCTTAAGCAGAATACCATATGTTTCAACACTACATACAAAGCTGGTCCAGAGCCAAACATTTATGCTGTTGTTTTGTGTTTGCCTATAACATTGCATATGCCTCTCAAAGCTGCTTCCTGTTTTGGATGTTATATTTTGGGATGGAGAGCTTCCAAATACTAGCCAGGTCCAAAGTAAGCTGTGCTCAATAAAAATAAAAACAATAATATCAGCAGAAGTACAAACACTCAGATGAATAATTATCTCTTTATTATTTCCTGGCTTGCAAACTTACATGCATTCAGAGGAGAGGGGCAACTTTAAAAGACATATGCAGAACCTCAGCTGGCTAAAATCATGAAAGACTTTTGTATTCTCACAGCTCTTTGCTTTTTAGTTGTCAAAGCAATATCCAACAAAGTATATTCTATATATTCCTCCCTATCTCCTTTCATATCCATATAATGAACATTGAATCAGGCTTCTGATCTTGTCCATTCTGAACTTGCCTATTGAAGGCGAAGGGATGTGATTTCAGTATCACCAGCAATATTTCAGACAGATTTGAAAAGTGGCTAACATTACGAAATTGCTTGTGAAATAGGTTTCTGAAAGAAGCATCTTAGTGGGATACCCAGTCTTTTGTGAGATTGACAGTCAGATGAAGGGAGAAAAAAAGTCACGT
>JAUBOD010000291.1:166587-177938 GCA_032353885.1 Nothura maculosa
CTGAAAGAAGCATCTTAGTGGGATACCCAGTCTTTTGTGAGATTGACAGTCAGATGAAGGGAGAAAAAAAGTCACGTATGTGAATCAGTTGATGCCCATAGCAAAGAAGTGGCTGGTTTTGTTTACCAACAGACCTAGAGCCTTTGTCTCCTTGGTTTTAGTCTTAGCCTTATATCTTTGAGGAAAATACTTACAGATTTGCAGTCTGTACTTATTCATTAGGACAGGTTCAATAGGAAATGAAAATGTTATAAAATACAGTGAAAGTATATGACTAGTAGAAAAAAGTACCAATATTTTAGACAAAAAATGAACATTTCTCATTTTTAAGGAAATTTCTACTAAATCTTGTTTTACTGACCTTTTCTATGACATTGATTTTGCAAACTATATGCCACAGAGGGCTAACGAAAGCCATGTTTGTAAGACGCTGGATTCAGGTGAACTGCATGCCCTACTATTAGCAATATTGACCAAATTTTCTTTTCAATGTGCATGATGGAACGAATCAAAGCCAGAAAGAAGAAAACTGAGAGCTTAAAGCAAACCGCTAGCTCTGTGATGCCACCAGGGCAAGAGCAGCAGCTCCAAGATGCAGGTAAAACTACAGTGTCCCCTTAAGTTTGTTATAGTTACATGCCGTGGAAAGTTTCTCTGGCCTTGTTCTTTCTTTGGGTTCTACAGAAAATATTCCACATTGCCTCTAAATGGCTGGACCACAACTTCTGTCTGTCCCAAGCACTTTTCACACTTGCCTCTGGGTCCACAGCAAAGATTCCTGCAGCTTCGTTGCAGCTGAGAGCAGAAATGGCAAATTGCCTCCCTGGCTCACAAGGGTGGCTCTCCTGTCACCTCTGCAACCCAGACTGCCCTGAGCAGCTCTCTGCGAGGAGAAATGTCATAAAGGACAAGCAGGAGAATCTGGCCATCTGCTCTCCTCTTGCATTGCTTTTATGATCACCTTTGCAGAGCAGGATGAGGAGAAGAACGACTGCCAAAAAGAAATGGTGGCCACGTTGGGTGAGCCACACTTTGGGGAAGCTGAAAGCCAATGAGCCATTACTAGTGGGAAAGCTGAGGTGCAGAAGAGGAAACAACATTCCCTGCTGGAGACGTGGCACTGCACACAACAGCCTGCAGGAAGGGAATCCAACCGCCCTCCCATAGCTGTACCAAGACCTACCTCATTTAAGAAGAAGAACGTATGTATTTTAGCAAGATGTGAACATTTTTCCAGTCTGTCCCTCCCAAACACTGTGTTGCCTGACATACTTCAATGTAGATGGAAAATGATTTTCTTCACAGATGTTCCTATTAGATGTTCCTATTTAGAGCTCAAGAACAGCCTTAAACTGTATAAAAATACATTAAAATATTAATGAAGAGCGTAAAAACATTAATGGTATGTTCCATTATACTTATAGTTAGTCTGCTAAAATACATATCTCGTTTAAACATAAATTAAACATATGAACTGAGATTTCTAACAAGACACTGATGGTTGAGATGCATAATTCATTTGGATTTTGAGGAGAACGCTCTTTCTAAATTTCCTATTCTCCATCTCTCTCAATCTCCTTTATCTTCATCTTTCAACCCCACCATTTTTTCATTATTTTAGTGATTCAGACTGGTAATTACCACCTTTTGAGGATGACAGTGAAGAGGAGGGGAACTCAGGGCACTCAGGGAGGCATGAGGAAGAAATACCAAAGGAAACAAACAAACAGCATTTCAGATGCAGGACTTTATCTTGGAAAACAGCAGCAGGGAACAGGGCATTAGGAGGAGACCTCAAACACTTTGCCATGGCAAATTTCTAGCCATATCAGAGTTATTTGAACAAGCTAAGAATAAGAAAAATTGTAAGCAACATTTTAGCAAGTACAGGAAGTTCTTAGAGGTCCAGAGAGGTCTAAGGGAACATTAAGTGCATTATCCCTATAGCACAGAAGCTACAAATACTGCAAGGCGATACTGTACAAGAACAGGCCAAAAAATGTGAGACTTCCTTTCCTCAACATACTCCACATGCTGGATAAAGTCTTCCCTTGTCTCCTGCCCCCGTATCTGTAGCTCTTCCCCCATGCTCGTGAATTCCAGTGCAGCCTTCGATGATGTGACCTCCACCGGGCTTCAAAAGCCCATTCATTTCAGTGAGCAGTGGAAGGTGCCCAGAATTCATGTGCATTGGAAAGATGTCTAGACAAAATTTATGTGACTGTGTTTGTATTCCTCTATGGCACTGGAGAGGGAAGGACCAAATACTGTGAAAAAGGCGAAAAAGAGCTTAGATGAATCAGGTAAGGCAATCTATGTAGCAAACATATAAGCTCTTGTACACAAGAAATCAATAAAAATAGGAAGATGACTCATAGTGAGCTTTGCAACCTAACAAGATCTTTTTTTTGGAGTATACCTATTCTCTGCAACTCTTTGTCTTCCTATTCATTTGATTCTTTTTCTCCTCTGTAGATAACAGTAGTTGTCAAATATTTCTTGCAGTTTGGATTCTTTCCATGGACAACTAAATTGTATTATGGCATCAATGTAGAAGAACCACTTGTTCTGCCAAATGTAGTTGGGACTGAGAAGAGCCTGACTACGTGCACTTTCACCTCATCCAGCTGCTTGCTTTGCTTTTCCACAGGTCAGTCGTAAAGAAAAAAAGCTCCTATATTAGAAGAGGAAATTATTCTTTATTTATTCCCCTCTAAATTCTGTTGCATATTTGCAGTTAAATCAAATGCTGATGAATGTGCTTTGTCTTACTTTTTATTATAAATCCAAAAGGAGCTTTTGTGTTTTAAGGAATATGGCCCTCAGCATACAAATCTTGACTGGAAGGTAAGTTTGAGACTTGTATCTCAGCTTTGTAAAAGGTTAAATCACAAACCCGAAGAGCATTGACCCGAATCTTTTGGCTACATGGTTCCATAAATACTGCACATGGAAGATGTGTGTGTACCATATCCATGCACATAGGGAGCCTTGAGAAGGAATCACAGCAGTAACGAGAAACTTCTCAGCGTAAGAGGAGACAACTGATACCCAAGATGGTTAAAACCTGACTTGAATGTTACATACCTTAAAAAAATGCACTTCAGCCCTGTAGTTACATTACTTCCAGTCTTTATAGGCTATATTTGATAAGGATGTGAATTCTAAAGACTTCTAGTACCAGCAGCTGGATGGGAATTTCCTCTCCTCTACAGCTTCTCCTTTTCTGTTTATTTGATTTCTGATTGAGGTTTCAGCTCTAGAGAAACACAGCAGCTCAGAGGAATATCAGAGTGCCTAACCACGATAAGGGAGGTACAAGAGGAGGAGGACGTGAAAATGGAATGCAGATGTGGCAAGGTCACTGCTTCCCAAGAAAAGTAGACTATATGCTTTGAGTTGCTCAAAAAGCATTTTCCTTTCTTGGGTAATACTGGAGAACCCCTGTGCAGGATGGGAACAGATCTCAGTGTGGAGATAAGACATGAAAAATTATCAGAAAAAAAATCAGAGGACCTTGGACGACTCCCTGAGGAAATGAGCAGGCCTAAATTCCATCAAGATCAGGACTTACGTAGGGCACCACTATAACAGGAAAGTGAAATGCCTTTTCAGGTTTAGATTCCCAGAGCCAGAGAGAGAGGCCAGTTTGACTTCCAAATTGCTCATAGTGCCAACTGGGAACAATAAATTTCTAGAAAAAAATGCTCAGCTCAGTCTCTGAAATGTTGCTAGTTTGGCTGCTTGCACACTGCAGTGCTCACTGGTAGGCCAATGTTTGTGGTGAAATGCAAAAGGAACATACACCATAAACGCGTTTTGAGAACTTAGCTCTGCATCGCTCTTTCCACAATTGTCTGTTGCTAAAGTCTAGCCTATTGGATCAAGAACAGTCTTAGCCTATTGGATCAAGCATGACTATCCAAGTTGGTCCTAGGTAACTTTCTGACAAAGAACTGCAATTGCATCAACCTCTCCCTGTTTCAAGGTAAGTACAGCAATGGCATTTAGCTTTTGCAATAGACTGTGAAGATGTGCCCTATTCGCCTAAGAGCCACTTGCAGATTCCTGCCGTAGTTTATTTAGGATACTTGCAATATATGGAAATTGCACCAAAAAGAATCCTTGCACGAAATGAGAGCAGTATCTGAAAGCTATTGTCTGACCACTGAATACAGACTGCGTTTCTTACTGCTATGGTCAGCCTTACCCCTTCTCTAATGGAAGACTGTTCTAGTTCTAAATAATTACTCCATGAGTATTTCAGACACATGGTCTCATTTCTGGCAACCGCCCCTACACTAAATTCTCTCTGGTGTCTGGAACAGCTGCTTATTCCTCCAGTTCAGGCCTTTGAGATGTAAATAGTGTAATCCAGCTTCAAGAGGCAAGGAAATATTAGCAGAATTTAATGTAAATATTGTATAAATCATCCCAAAATAGCATGGCCATGGGATGAGCCAAAGACACTAACAGAAAGTTAAACAGACTAGGTAAATACAGACTAAATATATTCTCCTCCTGGAATTGCCACTGGAATGGATCCAGATAGGAAATAGGCTGAAATGTAGTCTTGTGGCAGTGATATTAAAAAGCCATTGGCCCATTTGGTGACATTTAAAATGAATTTTATTTACTCAATACATTTTTAATACATGCTGAGTTAAATATTATCCAATCTATAAAAAGATTATGGAAAGAATGTCTGTTTTCATATGGGCGGACGCTGCCTGGAACGCTCTCTGTGGGTTTCGTGCAAGAGAAGTGTTTGAAAGAAAACACAAAGAAAAACGGCCCTGCTGTAAGCTCTGTGCCTAGATTTCAAGCAGCACACACACAATTCAATGCACTGCTGCTTTTGAACCCAATTACTTGCCTATTCAGAGAGTAGAGGTAGTTACACATTAAG
Organism: Nothura maculosa; assembly: GCA_032353885.1. NCBI lineage: Eukaryota > Metazoa > Chordata > Aves > Tinamiformes > Tinamidae > Nothura > Nothura maculosa. The sequence continues at coordinate 171,497 of JAUBOD010000291.1, forward strand.
GGAACAGAATTTACAGGACACAAAACAGAATGAAGACCAAAGAATGAGACTCTTTCCCTTATAGAAGAAATCAACCCAACTGTCTAATGGTGTTCTGCATAGCGCCTGATTCAGGAGTATGAATATAAACAGACCCTATTCTCACAAGGAGACCTTTCCAGTGGGTCCCTAGCCCCTACAGTAGATAACAGCAGCTTTCTGATGATAACAAGATGTCCCAATTCACCTGAAACTGTCCTGGAATGCAGACACCCATCTTAATGTCCCCAAGGCCTTTCTTCAGAGACCTCGTTGTCCAAAATGTTACAAAGACAATCAGCTTTTCGTGTTTCCCTCTCTCACATTGCACTCTGAGAAGCCAGGACCTTTCCATGATCCCTCCACCCTCTGGGCACTCTTTACCATGTGATTTCATCTGTTTTTGATGTCACTGCTTCAGTCAGTGTCAGGGAAGAACAACTGATCCTCGAATGTCTCAGTCTGACTTACAACTATGGCTGCGTATTAAGGCATTCCTCTCACTGTAGGTAGCATGGGGAAACAACTCAGCTTGTACAGACATCATAGAAATCCTTTCACCTAAATGCTGTCGGAAGGCTGGTCAGTGCCATTTACAACACAGCATGGAGGCAAGTGATAGAAAAAGTATAAGGGATGGTACAACACACAGAAGCAGCGAGATCCATTTTGTTTCTCTCTGCCTCTCAACTTCAGAGGTGTTGTTGGCTTTGGTAAATCCCGTCCTGGATGCTGAAGGTGTTTGCAAACCCCCACCGAGCCAGCCTCTCTAGGCAAGAGGGACCTTCTGCTGGCTGCAGTCTGGTGGCCCAGCGTGGGCAGCTCTCAGTGACCCCGCTGAGGCTGCTGTGGGAGCAGGGCCTGCGCAAAGGCCAGTTCTGCCACCAGAAGAGCACAGGGCTCCTCAGAGAGCAGCCGCCCAGGTTCCTCCCGCAGACCCGCAAACAGCACTAAAAGGCAACTTGCCTTTTCACACCCCACCAACTCCTTCCTATCCCCCACATCATACCTTCGTATCCCAGCAGTGTCATCGTTGAGGTGGAGAGAGGCACTGGCCTTACAGGGACCGTCACCTTCATGAGAGGATGGAGGAGCTCCCAAATTGCACTATCATCCCCACCACCTTCCCTGGGGTGTCCCCAGGCAAGGGCAGCACTGCCAGGAGGATACATTTCTCTTTCCATTTCCACAGCAAACAGACAACTGAGCGCCATCTTGGCATCCACAGGCCCTTATTGTCATCAGCCTCTTCAGAAAACTGCTGGGCCGGCAATGGCTCTACAGCTGTAATAATTTAATCTATAATGATAATTTAATTATTTAATCTTTTAAAAATGCAGTACATTGATGGAGGGAACTGTTAAGTGCATTGCTCACTGTGAAGCTCTCAGGCAGGTTGTGAGGGCCTGAGGAAGGTTTGCCCTGCACCCCCCTCAAGCTGCAGAGCTCTCTAGCAGACACAGGTGGTAGCTGCAGAGATGAAATCCCTATGGGACAGCTCAGCATGGGCTTATTCATCTTTGTGAACTACCCCACATATCCATCCCTAATGTTGAATGTTGGCTGGATGTTCTCTCCTTTTCGAGATTGCGGGTAGCTGGCACCAGGACCCCTGGAGCTGAGAGCATTGTGGAGCTAAAGCAGCACATGCAGTGGGTGAGCAAGGGAGCGGACAAGCAAATCAGGACAGTGGTGGAAGTAGGTCACAGTGGAACTAAGCTCTTTCATTTGTTACCGAAGAAACATTGTGAGCTTAATAGGAAAGATCCAGCACGTCTGTGATACATAGAGCAGCAGCACTTATTTGGTGAACTCGGCTCTAAAATACTTTCCTGTATGTTTAAGAAGACTTTGCCCTACATAACAGACTATTTAAAAGTATGGAAAGAATGATGTGAATGATGTTCGTTCTTGTTGTCATCAGTGAAACAGCATTTTCTCTGAAAGCCCAAGAATAAAACCTCATTCTTCCAGAACATAACCCTAAAGCTACAGCAGCTGCCCCTAACTCGCCCTCAAGCCAAATTCCTGCTTGTGGGCCTGCTCAAGTGCCCTGTCCTAGCTGCTCTAGGCTCGCAAAAACATGCAGCTCATACCCTCAGTGACAAGGTCAGGCCTCCTGGCCTGTGATTTTTGGCAGCATATAGGCAAAAAGACAAACAACTCCCACCAATGTCACACCCTTCTGGTTTTATTTTTGGTTTACTTTACCTTGCTTAAGCAAACTTAAGCAGTTACTCAGGCTTTGATTTCCTCAGCATTTATCATTTTCAGTCTTTCTGTTGCCTTTCAAGTCCTTGATACCGGATTTCTTTCCTACACTGGTGAGGTGCCTTAGATGCCTTCCAATTCCTGCATGCCACTTTGAGAAACATACAGGAATACGGTAATTGGCTATATTGCTTTTACCTGCACTCGCTGCATCCAGTGCAATGCCAATGGCAACATCAGAGCTTAGCCCTGGCCCACAAATCTGCAATTAGTCTTTGTGCAGAAATCTGCCTAATTGTAGCAAACCATGACAAAGTTCAAAATTAGAATGGAGATTTGTCTTGATTTTACAGAAATAAAATTAGAATATTTTACTACTCATTTCAGTGAGATAGAATGAGTAATGAAAGGAACTGCTCAACTCTTCACTCAGCACAGGTACCAGACAGTCCTACATTGAGTGCCCTGAACACCAGCGAGGTGGGATTTCTGTTTCAGAGATGAATGACTCCTTTGGAGGAAAAGGGAAAATTAGAAATAAAATACTGTCCTTGTTTCCTCAGTGCTGCTGGATTCTATAATGTCATCAGTAAGTTTATTAGAAATGTATTCACTGCTATTTCCCATTCCACACTATTTGAAGAGCTTCCCTGCATGCATGACATTCTGAAATGCTGCACTGCTATCGTCTTGGTGAGGGAACTCTTTTCTGAACTCATTTTTATACACATCTCCAGAAACTATGATCAAGGGAACCAGGGAATCAAAACCACACCAAAGGAGCAAACAGTAGAAATAATGAAATTCTTTTTTAAAAGTTGCATTCTGAGAATCAGATACAGCCACAAAATCCAAATGAAAAATGTTTCTTCTTCTTTCTGTGTTAAGCTTTTCACAAGGTCTTTAATCAAAAAGACTGATGTTTAAACCAGACGCGTACCTCATTGTTGGAACTCCAGCTAAAACCTAGCACCAGTTCTCTCCAGAGATCACCTTGCACACAAGGAAAACTGTAATTTATTACAATTCAGTTTGACTTTATCTGCAGAGCAGCCAGCAGTGCGTGCTGGGTGGGATTTTTTAGCATCAACCTTCTGGTTGGGCCAAGAAACGTTTCCAGAGGCTGATGCTTCAATCCACAGGGCAGGGACCAGCACCGATTAAAACCCGGTCGCTCCATTCCCACCTCTGCTGCTGGCAATACATAAACCAGGACAAGTCATTTCCCGTGGGTGTCCAAGCCAAGCTATTACTTGTAAAGGCCTTGTGACTGTCTTATATACAAAATATGATGCATCTCATTCCTTATTCCTGTTGAATCAATCAAATTAAGTGAATCAGCACAAGTTCTTCTGCACTGCAAGCCACTCACTGCAAGCTATTGGTCTGTCTTCAAATGTATGAGTGCTGGGAAGATGAATTTGAACAGAGCAATGAAATCGCACATGAAACTCTGGAGCACTTAGTGTACTCAGAAATGTAAATAACACTACGAGACGTCACAGGGGATACGTAAGCTGCTTTAATAATAATAAATTTATTATTAAGTGGCAAGAAGCCACTCTGTTTTGTAAACCGATTTTACTGAATCACAGTCCCCCTAGCTTCTCATTTAGCATGAATTATTCTGCAATTTGCATGTGGAAGATTTACATAGAGATATGTTCTGGCCCACTCTCTTGTTGATTTTACTGGTCAGCAAAACATTAAACATGCAGAAACAGCACCTTATTAAAACTAAACGCGTTTCTCATTTGCTCTTTTGCTGCTAAGCTAAATTGTCACCGAATAAGCCAAACCTACAGTGGTTTTCTTCCTCATCCTGTGTTCCAAGATGTAGCAGGGCCTGCAGAAGTGTCTGATAAAACCTCACATAAAATAGGTAATTCAGACGGCTGTGTAAGCGAGAGCTGCAGTTGCTTCTTCAGACTAGAGAGAGCGTCTCATGCATTAAATGCACTTAGTTTTGTGAGGTGCTCCAAGGAGGATCTGCCATCCCCAATACAGTTAGTAGAGCCTGGAGTCTGCACTACTGGTATTTTCAGCCACTGTGTGCACCAATAATTTAAAAACAAAATAAAACAAAACAAGAAATCAGGCTGTTTTTATCAGAAACAAGTAGTAAATCTTATTATGATATTAAAAAAAATGGCAATTTCTGCTGTGTGACTTTTCATTGTTGGAGGATGAATCAGTGCAAAGTGAGGTAACACGCGCACCCCGTCACCTCGGGACGGGCGCACGTCAGACCAGGCGGCGCCTTTTAGAATCCCTCTCCATATCTTCAGGGGGAGAGTCTCCATTGCATCCTAGTGGGGACACCATGTTCAGCAGAGGGTCTTCAGATGCCCCTCCAAACAGGGAAAGCAACAAGGCCACGCCGTAACCAGTAGCTCGTTCACCCTGGGGAGGTGGAAATAATTAAAGAAAAAAATAAAACCGTGAAGTGCTTTTACTATAACGTGCCTAGTTTACTCGGGGTCCCTGGCAGGTCTCCTCAGCTTGTGGTTCTGTACCCATTTTCCTGGAATCTAACCAGGAATCTGTCCTGGTGAAATTAAACCAGCACATCAGTCAATTCACACAAGAATAGAGTTCACAATTACTTGAGGTTGGATTTGTGTTGACAATATTTGGAGCCAAGAAAGCTCCATCCAACATAAGCATGGACTTGAAATGTGGGCTGAAGAAATTAGGTTAAAATACACACACACACATATGTACATGCACAACACATGCACACGCATATGGTACATGCAGATATATATGTGTGTGTGTGTGTGTGTGTGTGTGTGTGTGTTTGTGCACGTACGTATCACTCCTACAAAACATATTATGCAAATGGAGAACACTAGAACAAACAAATAAGATTCCCTGCTGTCAGACAGCAGGCAGAAAAGTTTGGTCAATCACCTTAAAGAACATCCAGGGAAGAAATGACTTACTTTCCATGAACAGCAAACAACTGAGTTAAGAAACACATGCTGTTGAAGATCAAGAGTTAAAGCTTCCACTTAAAGTGATTTTAGAACATTTTTAAAAACAAAATGAAATATATGGCCAGACAAAGCTACCAGAGCAAAGGAATTCAATTTCCCAAATACAGATGAAAAGTCAATGATCTACAAAACACTCTAACACTCTCCTTGCATTTAAGGGATGGAATTCAGGGTCTCTGCAGTTTTACCTGCAGGGTAGCAGGCCAGGTAAATTGTCAGAGACACAGGGACACACTCACCGCATGAACAGGGGCTGCAATGTCTATATGGACCCAAACTCCAGGCCAGTCAAAGCCGATGTGAGAAGCAATGAAGAGTCCAGCACAGGAGCTTGGAGTATTGTCTCGGTCCTGTAGAAACAAAATACAGTTTTCTTGCAAGAAAACAAAATGTCAGTGTTTTATTTTTGCCTATGAGGAAGGCAGTGTGCAGAGCTCATTCAAAAGCTTAATGGATGGCCCCAAAGCGTAGGCCAGCTAACCAAATAGACTGACCCTAAGTATCAATACAGAGATATTTGGTCTGTAAAATACCTAAGTAAATAATGGTTTTCAAAATCCTTATATGGCCAATTTTTAATAATTATTGCTCACTGAGAGAGCTTTCATACAACCATCGACGGGTCAGTGCGTTATCCAGGATACACAAAGGAACATGAATCAGAACACATCTCTGTGTAATGAAGAAAGGATTTACAGTAAAACTTACTGCCACAGAGTTCTTCATATCAGCTACAGCAGAGGTAAATTCACTGAAATGGAGCTCAGGGCAATATACCAGAGGATGGACCAAGTCTCCACAGTTCCTACCAGCTTTAACACAAGCCTTTTCCCACTCTTCGTTGTTGGTTAGGACAGCAGCATGATACTTTCCTGTAGCAATTCCCTAGTGAAAGACAAGACACGGTCAGGATGCCTTCACCTTGATTATGCCAGACTCTCTACTCCCTCCTCTGCCTTAGCAGTTACTGGCTGTCTAAGATGACTACTAAGAAAAATCCTCAAAGCTATTTCACATATGCAAAATACATTTTTTTGCAGTTACTGAGTAAGTAAACCATACGGCTTAATTATTCTTAGGAATAAAATCAAATCAGTAACAAAATACAAATAAAATAGCTATTGCACACCTTATATTCCATCAGTGTTAACATTAACAAAACTTCCCAATGTAACTTCTTGCATGGTCAGAGTGGTTGCTTCCTTCCAGATTTA
>JAUBOD010000291.1:178038-189364 GCA_032353885.1 Nothura maculosa
AAGAATGGCTACCATTTCCCTGTTTATTAATTCCACTTTGGGGATGTTACTAAGTACAGAAATGTACTCACAGCAAATTGAGAATAGCATTTAAATACAACTGGAAGTTCTGCAAATTATAAGGCTGCTAAATTGCAAATACTACATCACTTACATCATCTACCAGCATCTTCAAAAAGTACCACTTTTTCCTAAGTATGCATGAAGCATAAGTTACATAGAAACCCTTCTAATTTCTAGAAAATGTTGATGGCACGGGTCATCTTCTCTGAGCACTCAGTACACACAAAACATTCCAGTTTTCTAGAATTACTATATAAATTTCTGAAATCATCATCAAGTACCAACCAGCTGGACTGAGGCAGAGATGCCAATGACACACAGACATGAACATCATGTCTCCCTATCCTTGAGCAGCTTTGTACCAGTACCTGAGCTCCAGTAAGGGTGGCCATATCGAGAATGATATCAGCTCCAAGATCTTTACATGCATAAGCTACTCCATCAGCCAGGATCAGCCTGCCTTCTGCATCAGTGTTATTGATTTCCACAGTTCTAGAAAGAACACAGTGCATTTTACATGTAGAATACTGGACAGAAAAATAGTCTTAAATTTAATAGGCTTTTTAACTTGACTCTGAAGTCTGTATTCCTGCATAATCCCTGTTTGCAAGCATGCAGGCACAGCAAGCCCCAGTGCATGTTTTTACAGACAGTACTGTCCTCATGGTAAGGTCAGTTACCTTGGCAGACCCCAGCAGGTAGTGCTGGGGCTGCACAGTGCCCAGCATGGCAGGCTGGGATCTTATAACCCACTGCCATACACATAAGCATCATACTCTGCTTAATACTATATGAAATATTTAAAACAACGCTAGCCTGAGACAACACAGACTGGAGATGGACGCACAGCTCTGGTTGTATGTGAACATGGTGCACGCTTGAGAGTGCTTTAAGGAAACTATCTCAGGATATTATGTACACACTATATGGATTTTGATGTGCACTTACATATCCAATGGGAGATGTAGAGCACACAGTAAAACTTCCTCTATCTCTGTCTAAAAGACTAGTACCAATACTACAGGAGGTTACTGAGGGGCAGATTCACACTTTGTAATAGAATCAAAAATCATGTTTCTTCTCACAGTAGCTGTTCAAAGGGATACACAATCTTACTTTCCAGAGTAAAGGACATGAATATCATCAGGTCTTGTCGCACGTGGTCCGACTGCATTCTCAGCCAAACAAAAAACAGCATGAAGGTTGTCTTTAAAACCCTGTAGCAACGATAGGGTAGAAAGGAGTTTCAATTCAAAGCATCAGGTTAATTTACTGAGACTGAAACCAGTAAAGGAAATACAACTTGACACAAATGATGCTAATTACATGGGGAATCTGTGAGACAGATCTGCCTTTGGATCTGCCAGTTGTCAATCTGCCTTTGACAACTGAGCAAGTGACCACACAATCCTCCCTTGGTGGTAAAGCACCTGCATTGAAGTCTCTCACATGCAGCGTGTAGATGCAGCAGGAGGGCAGCTCTGTTTGGTCACTATGGCTCTCGGGGAAGAACCATTTTGTGCTTTCCCCTCAGCTTATTGTTAATCCCCACCAAGCACCATTCCAAAGGCCACTGAACTTACCAGGGCACTGCAGGGTTCACCGAAACCAAACCCTGCACTGCTGCAGTGCAGTACCCCTGTGTGAAAACCAACGGAACTCAACCCCAGAGATGTACCAAGCCAGATGAATGAAGGGGCACAGCTCTAACACAGACTCAGAACAGAGGTTACATAAGCCAGGCCAAACCTTGCAACCCCTTCATCTTCTAAAGCCATAAGGGAAAGATCCAAATAGTACATGCATTCGCCATGACAATTACAAAGATTTGTGACAGTATATTACACGGCCAGTCAGCATGTCTGGAATTACTTCCCAATCCCTATATTTTCCATTGCTTTTATTTAGTTTCCAATAACAACAAAGATACAATTTGGGGCCATTTGAGAAACTGAGCTCCTCCCTATCATTTCCACACTATTAGGGGAAAGCCTACAATAATAACAGAAAAGAACGGAGAGGAAAACGCTACCATGCAGCCACTTATGAATTGTAAGTTTTCTCTGTAAAAACAACCCCAAAGGAACTAATTCCATCCTGATAATTTGGCTGGAAAGCAGCTCTGATCATGGCAGTCCTGGCACTCCTGCAGGTCTTGGTGCACCTCCTGGCCACCAGACACAGCTTGCTGCACCACAGAACGCAACCTCCAGACCACAGCTCAGATACAGGCTGGCACTATCTACCCTCTCCTCTTTCCATATGAAAACAAAAATCACCGCAGTTAAGATAATTTTTTTAAGTATATATCACTCCTGCAGGGAGGCACACAGCATTTTCAAAATCTTTTTTTCTTCTTAACCTCCTCTTTCTTCTGCCAGATTCCACTCTGTTTACTCTGGTTTAAAATTAAGTGCTTATATGGTTACGGGTGATATTAAAATATGATTTTGTTTGTGCGGGGACTATATTGTATGAAGGGATTCTATGAAGAGACAGCAGCATTTACCAAAGAAAGGCAGAATTTCTCTTCAACTGGGATAGCTAGCCTTAAAAACATCAAATTCTTAGGAAAACCAAGATCAGTTTTACTAGGAATCTCTTGACAGAAGTCCACAGCTGAAGAGAAATGGACACGCTGAAGAAACTTATGTCCCGAAGTCCAAAGAGCAAACGCATCAGTCACAGACTTTTAGAATAATGGGCAGCATCTGGAAGCTATAAAGTAATTTTGCAGTTTCTCATCTAGTCTGGGGCAAACAGCACTGCAGATGAGATAACATCCCTTCCAGGACCCACTGCTTTGCCAAGATGGTCTGTGCAGCAAAATCCAACTCCATTCACAATCTTATCACATTTTAACAAATCTTCCTCTTCTAAATGTGACATATAGTTAATCTACATATCCAAAAAATAAAAAATATCAAAATAAAACCGATCTGGATATTTGCTACCAGTGTCACCTGCCTTCTCATTTTCATGGAATCCCATTCCTTATGTAGCTGTTTACAAGCATCATTCCCTATGTTGACACGCAAGAGACAAGGATTCAATGATTCAAAAACTTAAGTGAATGTTTTTCTCTTCTCACTTTTGTTGGAAAGCTCATAATGGATGCAACGCATCCTTCTAGGAAAAAAATCACTGTTTGGCTTTTTTTTCTCCCACTCCAAAATCTCATTAAATCATGTTGAAAAATTGTAGAACAGCATGGAGGCAGAAGATTTTTTTCTGAGGATGAATAATTGCCTCTCATCCCCTTCCCACTGAGCTTCCTATTCAACACAAGTTTCAACTTCAGTCTTGTGACAAAGCATAGCTAAGCTAAACTCCTTCCAGCTTTATATTATTTTAAAAAGCATTTTAAAAAGTCTTGAAACAGTAACAAGGATAAATTCTTTCCACTATGCAACTGAACAAATTTTCTACAGGGAGTTCTTTAGCAGCTCTTTTTACACGAGGTTTCAAAATAAGGCAGTGAGATCACTCTTTTGTTTCTACATACGAGGGTGAAGATTTCATTTAGGTGTAAGAATTTTTGTAGGCTCCATTTGTCTAAACATATTACTGAGTTTTGTCATGGTTCCAGTAGTTGCATAGGAAATAACAGATCACCTACCATTCACAGCTACTGCAACTGCTAATAAAACTTTGCTCAGTGAAGATAAATATATACAGGCACACTTCTGAAGCAAGCAAAAGAGTAAACCACATGTGCGGCTTTCCCAAACTTCCCCAAAGCACTGGAGAAGTTTTACCTTTAGTCCCTGTCAAGCATGTGGCTGAACTTTCTGAAGGAGCGAATTAGTGAGAGTTTGTCCAAGATGCTCCTCACAAATCTGTTTTCAATTGTAAATCTCTGCAGAAAACTATGAAGTTTGCAATCCTTCCACATCAATGTGTTGCTATGGCCAAAGCACAGAGCTAAACTGTTGAGAAATGGGTACTTGGCAGTGAGCCTCCTCTGGACGAAGCTTCTATCAGACCTATGCGTTAATCTGCAGCAGTAAATGTTCTTTGAACTTTGGATACTCCTTGGAGGCAATAGCTGCTCTGTCAGCAAGACTTAGTGACTTGATTTGTGGAGAGGGCAGAATTTTATTGGCAGTAGCCATGCATTTCCCCAGTTCCTATCATTAAATATGCATTTCTTGTTAAATCTTCATATTTCAATGCTTGGTTTCTTCTTAAGTCCTCTACTAATTTTTGAGCACAGAGGCAAACCTACAAGCAGTTCCTGATTAACGCTACAGTGCAACTTCCCCATTAAATAATATTAGAACTGGCACAGGACTCAGCATATGGATAGACTTAGCGAATCTGATTCAAAGAATTCGAATCAACCCCCCATACTCGAGAAATTCTTAAAAAAAAAATGCAACTCAAATTTCTCACATTTCCCAAGATTCCACAGATTTCAAATATTTTCCTAAAATAGCAAAAAGACCCAAGATCACTAAAGGCAGTGACAGGTCAGAATTTCAGGATTAGACTGGCCTCAAAATCTGGGAATACATCCAAAAGTCAGATTGCTCCTTGGCAATACTGGGCTACGTGGTATCAATTAACATATTTTACTTACTTGCTTTACAGTGGCTTTGAAGGCACCCAGAATAGCAGCTGCTCCACCACAGTCTCGTTTCATGCCAGGCATAGTAGTCTGTTTAAACACAGAATCATACACAGATATTTTTTATTTTTGCTTTAAAGGAGAGATTCACAGCTCTGCTTCCTAAAATTAGTATTTCTGATGCATCTGTAACTCTAGTCTTGACAACGCTCAGTCATAAAGAACACACAGTATACACGTGCATCTGCTTTCCTGTGCATCTTGCCTTAAAGCTGGAAGATATTAAATCTCTGCTGCTAATTTATACGGAAAGAAAAGGAAAAAGGTTGATGATTAGATTTGCATTGAGATCAACTCAAATAGGCTTTGGACCTGTCTTGAAAATTAGAAATCAAATATCCCTGTTTTAACTTTGTACTAACAGTATGCAATATATAAAGAGTAAAATACTAGGTAGTTATTAACTGCTCTGTAAAGTATTCTTAGAACTCAGTTTTGTCTTTTCACTCTGGTAGCTTTTGTCTATACAAGTGAGGTCAGATCTACCTCAAATAAAAATGTTTTTGACATTGAATCAATTATTTCCATCCGGAAACATGAGTGCAGACAAAGACAACACAAAAACAAGTCTTCCTGTACCTTTCCTTTAATGCTGAGTCCTCCAGTGTCATACACGATTCCTTTGCCCACCCATGCAATGGTCTGTGTAGCACCATCTGGAGTGTGGCTGAGAACTGCCAGGGCAGGAGGATGCAGAGCTGCCTTGCCAACTCCATAGATACCTGGAAAACAGAATTAAACCACCCATGGGAAAGGTTTATGTCTCTGTAAATCATCTTGAGATTCTGCAGGCAACAAAACTGTCTCAAAGAAGCATAAATAAACCGTGACAATTCAGATGGTGTATTGTCCATTGTCCAATATTCCAAAGAACTGCTGGGAAAGGCTGAATTTTTAACAAGATATACCTCCAAATCCTCTCTCTTTCAGCTCCTCATCCCGAATAATGGTTGGAGTAATCCCAAGATCCTTGCCAACTTTTTTGATTTCCTTCATCATTAAGAGAAAAAAAGATAGTCAGTCAATGATCAGAAAGACATCTCAAGAGAGATGTATCCACACATGGGTTTTATATGATTTTCCACACAGAAACATTAATTAATTTGTACCTAACACTGTTTTTCCAATGCCTTAATTCCCCTGAAACCTCCTTGATTTACATTACATGAAATGCAAATCTGATGTTTAAGCTCTCCTAATACAGAAATCTTCAGAGGCGAAGGTCAGCTGCACTTTTTATCAGACCATGACAAAACGTTTTCAGCCTCAACAGCTTTTGAGATCTTTATAACAACCCATCTGCAAACATGTCAGGTTCTCTCCACTAACTTCAATAACACTCAACACCAGGTGGCTTCCCATTTCACAGATCCATGACAATTGCACATCCTTGAAACAGCCAGGATTCTGTTGCTTATGTGAAGTCCTAGGGGAACCAGTCACAACCAAATCAAGAACTCACTTCTGACTCCTGCTCATTACCCCAGCTTTATACTCTGCATCCTTTCAACTTATCAAAGCTCTTTGAGCTGTTTAGGGCTAAGCAACTCAAGTATCCTTGGGCAGCTTTTCACATATGCCTCCTACTGCAGACATAGAAGGTTCTACTATAAGATACCAACATTGGTTCTTGATCACTGCAGTCAAGGTTACCAAAGAGCAATTCTTACTTGTCACGTGTATTACCAACCTCCAGGAAGTTATCTGTGTTCATTTCATTGCATGGGGTGTCCACAATTCGAGCAGCCAGTCTGACTCCTTCTGTAGCACTTGCCAAACACTAGGAAAAGAAGCAAGGACAACTGAGAGCTGGCTTTGGTTTGGATGCTTTTTCTCGTGCCATACATTTACAGAATGTGTGGCTCCTCTGGAATATATTAATGTCTAAACACAACAGGTCCCAGACAGCTCTACAATACTAAATAATAATAACACAACTTATATACCAAAAATAATCATTATTTTTCACATTCAATAAACTTAAGTTCCTTGGGAATTAGAGCAGAGGAAAAAGTAACTTAATTCCTTCCCACAAGGAACTGATATTTCAAAAGTAGCAGGCTTTTCTACTCTCAAGGTGGGACCATGAATGCAGTGGGAGGCAAAGCAAGTTCAGGGTATTAGGACGAACTTGTAGGCTGCTTGGGCTGGAAGCCTGCAGAGACTATGTAATCTACAACATAGGAAGCAATAGAGTTTAGAAGACTCAGCATAACCGTTTACTGCCATAAAATAAGGAATCATTCATATTTGGTCAAATACACATGCAACTGTTGCTTCCTGTGGCAGGATGAACTGATCTATACCTGGACTGAATAAAAACTGACAGAAGTAGGAGAAGATTAAGCCAAAACAGTCTGCAGTGAGCAGGCAGAAACCATTTCATTTTGAAGGAGCCTCACAACAAAGATGACAATGGAGGCACCACAGAACAGGCTTAAATTTTAACACCTAGGAATCAACAACCTGAATAAAGAAGACCAGGTGGGAGGAACTTTGCTCAAGTTTTCCTGCAGTTGGACTACAAGGAAAAAGACCACACACAGCAGGAGGGTGAGTCAAGACGGGTTTCAGAGGAATCTGATGTGTTGGCTAGTTATTAGTGCTGATATATCTCAAGTTTGGCTTGGCCAGACAGCCCTGAGGACTCTATATTCTGTATCCCAGCAGACTCATAAACCTGGCTTGTTTTGGAATGCTGCCTGATTCCCTACAATTACTTCTGGTTTCTTTACTTCCCCTGAAGGGATAAAGACCTCCTCAAGAGCCAGCTAGGTTTGCAGTAATTCACTGTTGGGGCCATGGAGGTAAAAGGAGGTGTTCTAACCCAAAGGGCAAGTTTGCGGGAAACAATACAACCTACACACAGAAATAAGCTATGCCTGGGTCTGGATTCCATGGCACTTGGAGAACCTGGATAATGGTAGTTTTGAGTAAGAGCCTTGTAAACTGTGACAATCCCTGCCAGTCCTCACCATAAAGTATCTTGGATGATGCAGCAGGGGCAGAATGTGGCAGCATGCCTAGGAAGAAGTTTAGCCAAAAAACTGCTACCACATATCTCTTCCAGGGTCTGCATTAGCTGCCCAGAGTTGGTGAATTAAGAGGCAATAACTTATTTTTCAGGTATAAATATCCACTTGGCTTCTAGTCTAGTTTGTCTTAAATCCAATTACTTGCTCTCTGTTTTAAAGCATTGAGAAATTTAGTATCAGCCGCTGTATTCATAGCACATATCTCTCCCTGCTACTTTCCTGCAAACTGGGCTGGAATTGTTCACTGTAACCAATTCACTGCATCAGTAGAGTAAAGGCAGAAGTGTGGAGGCAAAGATACTGCAGAAAAATAAAACAAAACCTCATAAATCTAATGCTGCAATTCTGCAAATTTTAGATGCAGAAACACCATCTCCTGAGTCCCATCCGTAGCTGAAAATCATAATGCATGATTTTCTTGATGCTGTTTGATTGTTTGTTATCTTTCACTTCCTGAAATCTAAATACTGAACTTCAGTCTTCACTGCAATGATACCACGTTCAATACTCCTACTTAGGTACACTGCAAGCTCATCAAAATCAAGGAACTCTGATCAGTGATAATTTCTTACTCTCCATACAACTCTTGCTATAAATGTGGCCTGAGAGGCAAGCATTTGTGTATGCAACTATTAATAAAAAATCATATATATGTGTGTATATAAAAAATACACACACATAAGATTTAAGGGAACAGTAGAAACAACTCATGACATAACAAAGCAAAGCTTACTTTAAGTGTTGCCACTTCTATTGGTCCATTGTTCTGTCCAACCAGGAAAAATTCCACCGTTACAGTTTTCTTCTCTGTGCGTCTCGACGCACTGGACCTATGTGTGAACAACGGGAAAGCCCTGGCTAGCGCACAGGCAGAGGCGAAAACTTCAGAGCGCTCACAGACCATCTGTAACACCAGCCAGAAGATAAACAAGTCAGAGAACTTCAGGAGTGTGGACAAATACACTTAATATTACCTATGATAATACTGGTGAAGAGAAAAAAATTGGGGAGAAGAGCTGATGTCTGCACCAAGACATGCTGATACATCATGACTTAAATGGATGGAGAACCGAACAGGTTCAGTTCACTCCCCATATAGAAATGATTTATAATGCTGTCCTTTAAGGGAGCTGAACTACTTTGCAATTAACAAAATTGCAATTAACACGACTTTGCATATATACCAAGACCAAAAGGCATGGGAAACACCAATGTACGTTCAAAACAAATTACATGGACAGAGCAAAGATGAGAGTGTAGTTAATAGTAACGCATTTAACATGTTGAATATTTTCTTGAAGTTTACTGCCGTAATTACCAATGAAAAGTAGTTTTAGTTAAATATTTCCAAAGTTAACTCTAACAAAAAATATGTGGATTTATTGCTCTTGCAAATGACCTTTCCAAGTGAAGACTATAACTAGATTTGTTACTGACAAGACTGCATGAGCTTTCTCTAATAGCTGGAAATATGAATTACCTGGAGAAGCCATAGGAAAAAAAAATCATCAAATTGAATTTTTATGATTCAATTACAAATTTACCAGGCTCCCACAGCAGATGAGCAAAGCTGTGCAAGATCTTATCAAGCATAAGGTGCACAGTGGAATATTAGTTTGCATCAGGGCTTTAAAAACCCATCAAGAAACACAGATGAGACCAACTGCTTTCAATGCACCCTAAATGGGGTATGTAACAGAGACTGCATATTTAAGTAATCACCTAAAGCATGATATGTAGCATGTGCTAATACCATAAAACCTAGACTGAAAAAAAGCCATTATTGTTTTCCTTTGAATGGACATTCCTGGAGGAAAACATTCCCCATGCATCCATCTTTAATTCTCTCCAACTGCTTGAGCAGGCACAAGCTATTAGCCTTAGGCTTTGCTAACGCTTCAGTGCAAAACCACTTACAAATACAACATAATTATACTGGCATAACTTCTCCACCTCCAGTCTCCTTGGATACAGCTAAAATCCAGGAAAAAATCAAGAAAATCCTTCACCAGACATTTCACCAAAAGCCTTTTCAAGCAGCCACTTACAACAATACATCTGTTGACGCCTCCTGGAAGGCAGTTTCTAACCAGGCGGGTGATGAACTGAGCTGCAGATGGGCTATTGTGCCGGCTGACCCGGGATGGCAAGGCGGCCACCGTGGCGTAGTTCAGGTAGAGCGGGCAGCTGTCCGTGGGGTTGGGATTCAGCGTGCTCAGCGCCGACTGCCACAGCTGGGGAGAAAGGAAGATTTCAGAAACAAAGGACTCAGTAGACTCCTCTTTCCTGGAGGAAATTTCCAAACCAATTAATATGGTTTGGACCATATTAATTCACTCACAAGTGCAGCGTTTTGGGGTGGGAAGCAAAGGCAAAAAATGGTGCAGCCATTTTTAAGTGCACCACGGCCCAGAACCAAAATGAACGATAAGTGTGACGAAGCTCTTCAGTAGTCAGAAATCACAGCTTGCTTCCTGTCGCAAGAATGGACTTGTGGGTCATAGGAATCACATTTTTAAACACAACGCTGGGTGCCAGGCTGCTTCAAAGCCCTTTTATGTTTAAAGGGTTTTATTAGTAATAAATAGGTGGTCCAGCTTACTAGCTGCAAATTAGTGTCTTTCAAGGCAAGTCAATTAGAGCCAAAAAAAAAAAGAAATATGAAATTGTCTTAAGACACTTAGACGCCTAACACAAAACGGAGGCACATTCAGCAGCCTAAGAAGCGCCCTGTGGCCCAGGTCTGGCTCCAGGCCGTACCGCGAGCTCGCCCACAGGCCCCGGGCCGAGGCGGAGGGCGCAGGGTCCCGCTCGCCCCGGGCCCGGCCTGCGCAGCGGGGGAGGCCGCGGGGCTCTCTGCCCGCCGGGCCGGCGCGGGCACCCGCTCCCCCGCTGCAGGGCCGTTGTGTGACCCTGTTCAAACGGGCAGAAGAATAAAAATAAAACAAAACGCTCCTCCGTGCGCTTGGAGGAGGGGTCAGCAGCGGGCCCCCTCCTCCCTGCGGCCCCCGAGGAGCGGCCCGAGGGCTCCTGCCTCGCCGTACCACGAGGCCGCTCGGCGCCGGGCCGGGGAGAGGCGGCCCGCGGGGGAGCCGCGGGTCCCGCGGGAGGCGCTGCCGGGTCGGGGGCCGCGCTCCGGGACGGGGGCAGAAGGGGGTCTTGGCGCGGCCCGTGCCGTCCTCACCTCCTCGGTGACCCGCGGCTGCAGCTTGCCCCGCAGCTGGGCCCAGGGCAGGCGGTGCAGGTTGTGCAACAGCAGCGGAAAAAAGTGGTGGCCCTGTTGAAGCAAACGAAGTGCCCGCATTGCCTTCTGCTGCAGCGCGTGCTGTTGCAATTGCTTCAGGACCGGTGCTCTCTCCTTAGCTGCTTCTTTGTGTAGCACCACTGCTGCTGTCTCTTTGGCTGCTCCCGCTGCATCTAGGTCTGCTACCTCGTCTGCTGCTGCTGCTGCTGCTGCAGCGTCGAGTATTGGTGCTACTGGTGCTTCATGGCGCACTCCTGCTGTTGTTTCTTCTGCTGCTGCTGCTACTGCTCGTGCTGCCTCCAGGACTGCTGCTGCTATTTCCTTTTTGCCGCTACAGTATCGAGTGCCGGTGCT
>JAUBOD010000291.1:196880-214592 GCA_032353885.1 Nothura maculosa
TGCAAGATTTCATAACATAACAGTGTTCTTGGAACCTTCATGACAATTATCTAATAAAAATCTTGCCATACTTTAAAGAGTTGCTGAGATAATTCAGAAGACTATTCATACTTATAGTAGAAAAAAAACCAAATTTTACATCCTATTTAAACATACAAAGCAATTTTAAAATAAAGTCTGTCCTAAAATAGCATTTTTATTGATGTAAAAAACTAATATGCACAAGCACCTTATAATTATGGACTATCTACTGCTTGATCAGCATTATAGAAAGTCTCAATGTCAATGATCATTAAAGTGTGTAAAGACAAAACATGATTTTTTTTTTTTTTTTAATATTACTGAGACCTTGCTAATTTTACATGTGGCTATTTTTACAAGTGGCTTCCAAGGCCACTTACAACAGAGCCCTATCCTTTCTTTTCCACCATTCTGATTTAGACGTCAAGGTAAAGCCTTCTTATGGCAACTTATGGAAAAAACAAAGGCTGCCTTTCAACTAAACTTTCAACTAAACATGAAGCCTTACAGAATATTCCGGTGTACTGTTAAATAGGACACATCAAACGATACAATCCTAATCAGGTAGATGTTTCATACAAAGATCCAAAAATGCTTTCTTCCATGTAGTTTGGGGCTCAGTACACATGAGGTTTTCATCCTCTTTTGTTATTTTCATATTAAAGGTATACTAAACAAACAAACACAAAACAAAACACCCTTGCATTGATTTAAAGTACCAGTACCTTTACTTACCCTATCATAAAGTGTATTGTCTTCACCGTCATCCATAAGTGGAACGGAGGTGTCAAAAAAGTGTTTGGATCTTTCTTCTCTGTTCTTCATGCCTGTAAAAGACGAATTGCATTTCAGCACATTGTTCAGGCACACTGAATAAGTCACTCAGATTTCCTATCAACTTTCAAAAGCACGTGTAGGTAGAACAGTATCTTCCTAGATCTTTTAGAGGAAGAAGATACACAATGGATAGTAATATCTGAAGCACAAGACAGAAAGGAATAAGAAATAAAATCTTGCTAATAAATTAAATAACTAGTAGATTATGAATGTTAATTGTCATACAGGTTTGTTTAACAAAGCATAATCAATTTCACCAGACTGGCAAGATCTTGATTAAGGCACAGCTTAAGTTATTATCTTTTATGCAGTTAAAAGTTAGACCCCAAGGTTTATAAGAGCAATAATATGTCCGAGTAATGACTCTGGCCTATTTTCTAACAAATACTTTCAGGAAGATCCTTCTGAATTGTGTACTAAGTTCTACTTGCGCCACTTACAGCATAGGAAGGAGAAATATTAGATCAGGATTTAGTTTAAATATCAAATTTTCTACAAGATTGAATTAAGCTTACCTTACTATGCTAGAAATAGGGTTGTACTCAATTTTGGATTTAAATATTCCATTTTCAATCTGTTTATAGATACAGAATTTTAATCTATCTCAAGTCACCTTTTAAAGCTTAATCCGATTACCAGTGAACAATAGGTATCATATCTGAAGGTCAATGGCTGTTACATCAGTGTAAAAGAAGCAGTTTTGCCAATGACAGTTTGAGACGTCATGAGCAAATTTGTAAGGAAGAAATACATGTCCAATTTCACTGATATATTTAACCATGACATTTCTGCTTTATCAATATGAAGGAGAGACATACAGTTAAGCAGATTGAGCATGGGTTATTGAATCAGAAACTCCTAAATTCTAATCTCCCTTCTTGGTGGTGTTAGGAGCATCACTTAACTTTTCAGTGTTTCACTTTTCTCAGCCAAGGAAACAGGCACCATTTAGTTACTGTTCTTCGCAGAAAGGGCCCATGCATTACTCTATTTCTTATGCTTACGTTTTAGATAGTCAGACTGTGCATGCCTAAAGTTGGTGGATAGTTCCTGAAGGGACTGTGCTAAGGAAGACACTACATTCCTGAGAACACGTTGTTCTTGTTCTGTACAACTGCGTGACCTGCTCTGCAAGACTTGGACTGCTCTCTGACACCTGTGAAATAACTGAGAAAACACTTCTGTTAGTTAGAAGTTCAGCAACACACATTTTAAATATGATTTTGACTCACAGATTTTTAAAGCAAAGTCCCTGCTTAGCAGCCCAGCATTTAGAAGAGCACCCAGGGTGTTCACAAAATGAAAACACTGAATATGGACGAAACTTCTATTAAAAGCTAACAGGCTAGCACAAGTAGTTTTGACCAAATACATTTCCCTCAAACTGTTCAGCCTGGAAGATACTGAATAAAACTTCTGTATTCTTGTCAGATACCTGTAAACATGATTTATTATAATTTTTTAGTCCTATTCCAAAGCAGAAAAGCAAGCACGTAAATACAGGAAGAGAGAGTTCAAGTGACTTGTTGAGGAGTTCACTGAGCAGCACTACTAAGCACAGAATCCAGAAGCCTGGCTCACATAAATACTGATTACAGAGGATATTCCTAGGAAACCACTGCTTCCCATGAGGATATGCACTATAGATACACCATACTGTAGCTTTCAAATCGAAAGCAATCTGCACCTGTGTTATCTCTTGAGTGGTTATTTCTATTGCATGTTCTTCTTCACTGCTGTCATCCAATGTTGGTCTGTTTAGATGTTTATCATGAAGACTGGCTAATTCTTTCATCTTCTGTTTAACTCTGGCGATATCATACCGAATCTAAAATACAGAAAAACCAACAATGGAGAAAGGGAAGTGACTAACGTTTCAGAGGAAAAGGTTCTGACAAATGATAGACAAATAATGCAAAAACATTAAAAGAAATATTTGTAACATAAAAGACCAGACCAAAGATCATTAAAAAACAAATATAAAAAGCCAACCTCTTAGTGAGGGAAATTTTCATAAGCTTTGTGAGTTAGTGACTTTTTCAGTCAGGTATAAACTCTCCTCTAATTTATCTTTGGCAAAACTGCGCTGTTTTCAGTTATGCATCGTTAAGCTGGAATAATATTTTTATTATTATACAATTAGTGTTATAGTAAGAAAGGTTTAGTCAACTTCCAAAAATATAAGTGAAAACTCAAGTCACAACATTTCTGTTAAGCATCCTACAGATTGGGTTCAACAGTGATAAAGGACATCAGGACATGCGTTCATCCTGGTCACTAGAAATAAATCTGCAAGGGTTTGGGGTCTATGCAGTTGGAGCTTTCAAAAGGCACAAATAAACAATGAAGAGGAAGTGCCTTTTTTTTTTTTTAATATCCTCCCTTCTAAGCTTTGAACTTTTAGATCCTATATCCTCCTTTCTAAGCTAAGAACTTTAGGATCTTCTGTGGTCACCAGTCGTTCCGTGCTCAGCTATGATGTGCCCTATTCTAACAGTCTAAATGAAATGCTAATTTCGGACTCCCACTGATCATGGAAAACCAGTTATTGCTCCTGAAAATTCAGCCTTTTAGAATTTCATGTCGTATATAATTTCCCTTTGTTTCATTTGCAATATAACTTTCAAGATGATAAAATACAGCGTGCTCAAAAACCCTTAACAAATGACTCAGCAGTATCACAACACAGGAAAGAAAAAAAAAAAAGCTTGCTTTAATCTTTTTTTTTAACTATACTTCTATGATAAAACTTCAGAAGCAATGTAGTCACAGTTATAATCCAATTAATTATTTTGTGAAATCACACCCAGTATTGCATTTAACACACAACTTACTTCTTCTGCTCCATCAACCCATTTGGGAGGCAAGCGCTTTGTTACACCAATTGCTGCTTCAGGATCTAAACTTATTCCTGACACCAGTGCCATACGATCATCAGCAAGCTGCAGAAAATGAGAAAAACACTCTTAAAACCAAAAAAATTAACTTTACTCAAATTAGATGCATATCCTGAAGCATTAGGAAACAGTGCACATATTCTTTCTTTTCCATAAAAATAGCCTCAAAAACGCATTTGCACATGAAGCATTTAAACCATGCTCCACGTTTCCTGGTTGTTCCCTCATATATTAATGGTCTACTACTTCCTGCAGGATCTGAAAGATGGAACCTAATCTTAAAGCTGGTTCTTAATTTTTTTAAGGTATACATATGGCATTACAGTGAGAAATCAAGTAATTCTTGCACAGGAGTAAAAGGTGCATCTTGTTTTAGGAAATGAATCATGATCAGCGGATCCTTAATCTACAGTGTAACATGGCTTGGGCTCTTTGCACAAGCAAGTTTAATAAAATAATCTGGGGAAAACTCAAAATAATCGATAGCTATTTCCTCTCATATATAATATATATATATATATAATATATATATATTCTTATCAAGCAGTCCTATCTTTAGCCAGGTGCTCGTATGCTGCATAGCAAACATTTCTGCAAATGGACATACAGCTAAATTTGATATATCATTTATTTAATGGAAATTAGAAAGTGCTAAGCACAAATTACTCCATCAGTGAGTCATCCACACTTCTCTGTCCCAATGATATGAGCTTGCTGTTTCAGTTGTATGGTCTGAAGCACATTAGTGTCTTGCACGAAATTAGGTAGAATAAATCTCCAGAATCTTCTGCATATTGTCAGAGAAAGCGAAACAAGGCAAGGTGCTGGTTAGCCTTATCCACTGCTTTCCCAGGTCCAGGGGAAACAGGGCACAAGTCTTACCTGCAGAACTGCAGTAGGTCCCTTTCCCTCCCCACTCTTATTACATGCTTCCCAACTGGAAAAACAGCTTCAAGCATAACACTTTGCCACTGCAAAAGTTCTGAAAGCCTCCTCATCGACAGTTCCCAAGCCTCAGAAGCCCACAACATTATTTGCTGTTTATCAGCTCTAATTTCTATCTGAAAAAAATGTTCCAAGCAGCAAAAAAAGCCCTATTTTGAAGGGAATCTCATAATTTGTGTCCATTGCAAATCACTTCTAGTTTAATAACAAAACCAAACAAAACATCCAAGAAGAGAAAGAGGCTAAAATGGAAAGATCCAAATGATACACGGATAAGCTGAGGCACTTAACTGAGGACCTAGAAGTATTTAATGCATTCTAGATGAGTGTATTTACCTTTTTTGATCAAGCATATTTTCATTTTTTTAATCAAAACTACCAAATGTGATTTTCTTTATGCAACTAGCAGTTACAAAAGTGTGTATTTATCTTCATCTCTTCTCATCCCCAGTAGGCTTTCCTGCTTTATTTATTATAATTTTTCTCCAATTTCTCTATTTTTCTCAAATTGTGTAGACCATCCTCCTGTATTTTGCAAAGCTCCACTGACTTCAGGAATAATGGGTCAGAACGGATCACCAAGGTGTCAGTGGCTTCAATTCTACCCACAGCTCTGTGCAATGCATCATACAAGGTCCTGATCCTAAGTAAGGCCTCTGGGAACAGTGCTAACACAGGAAGGTAACATCAGCACCCTGGAAGGAAAACAAAAAGGCATGCGGTCTCAGCAGCAGCACACCCGACGTGGATTTACAGGAACTTAATACAAAATCACTTCAGAAATAGCATACTGCAGTAGTCCTCCTTAGAGGAGATGACATATTACTGCATCTTGCCTTGCAGACCTGTAATAATACAGAAAGAAACCCTTTATCACAATTAACAGTAGCCACATAATTTGAAGTGTGAAAAGGCAGGATTCAATATTTTTGAAGATCGAGGCACAGTGATCTAGAGCAGCACTATAGCAGGTGCTGAATCTCAGAATCTAGAGAATCTCAGAATTCTGTGATTCTGAATTCTGAATTCTGAATCTCAGAATTCTGTGATGCTGAATCTCAGAATTCTGTGATTCTGTGATTCTGTGCTGAAGGGCATCATGTAGTTTATAGAGACAGTGTATTTCTGGAAATAGAATCCTGACATGCAGGGTTGAAGAATTTAAATATTTTAAGCAAAATGTAACTCATTAGAAGTAGTTTTTATAAAGTCACGAAATGATGGTGATAGGTGTGTAAGAATCTTATTTTTCTAATCACAGTTAGAAATGGATTTCTAAGTGCAAGCTCAATAACTTCAAGATACAAAAGCTTGAGCATGATGAATAACAAGGAGAAAGAAACATAATAATGTCTTGGTCTGATTGTGGGTATCTCTTGTAGTGATTTATTTATCTGCTTTGATATCATTACTAGTAAAACACACTGCTCTCCCTCAAAGGGACAGTGCTACAGAGCAGGTACAAGGAAATCAATTTCTG
Organism: Nothura maculosa; assembly: GCA_032353885.1. Lineage (NCBI taxonomy): Eukaryota > Metazoa > Chordata > Aves > Tinamiformes > Tinamidae > Nothura > Nothura maculosa. The sequence continues at coordinate 203,061 of JAUBOD010000291.1, forward strand.
AAGCGGTGCAGGGCCAGACTAGATTCACTGTTTCAAGGAGAGGCTGAATCAGACTTCCCAAAGTCCCTTCCCTGCAGCAGGTCTGATTATTTGACTTAAAATCGAGTACGACACACGTGTATCTCGCTGTGTGCAGGAAGCAACACTCAGCCCTGGGCTGTGTACGAGTCCCAGTCGTCCTTCTCTGCCAAGGGGAAGGCCGGGGATGGGTGGAACTAGAAGCCAAGAAGCATTTTTAATTCTATCTGCTAGTTGAAGCAGACGGTGTAACTTTAGAGACAAAATACTTTCACTTAAAATATTTATACATATATAAGTTATATATTATTTATAAATATTTAAAATATTTAATCATTCTCAGAGAAAATAGTTAAAACAAAGCAAAACACTCGTTTTCTATTTTCCTCATGGATTTTTAAGATTTCCCATATCGGGTCTGGAAGGCTTTGTGCTCCTTCCCCCACACTGTTATAAAGCCAGTCCCTCTTCCTCCCTTGGCAATTCTTCCCTGAAAGCCTCTACTTCCCTCGGATCTCTGTACTTCCTGGTCAGTGAAGTTTCTTAGAATCAGATGTGGCACAGCACAAAAAAACAGTTTGGAATTCATTGTTTAAAGTCGCTATATCCTTTCTGTGTACAATAAGTCAAGCTAGTTTTATACACAGATATATGGCAACCCTGGAATGTTATCTCACAAAACATTTGTCTTCCCTATGCAGTCTTGTCCTTTTAGGGATATCTCAATTTATATAATGAAATTTCACAAATTTGCAGAATAAAAAAGGTACATTTTAACCCAGTGATGCAAGTTTCATGCACCTATAAATGTGAAAAGACAATACCTCATCCAGCTCCTGAAGTGATTTGTGGATCCCATCAGCCCGATCCAGTTAGAGACAGCAAAAGACAAAAGGGAAAACATAGGACAGAGACAGGGAATGATCAATTGAGAAAATAACAGAATCTTGTTTTCAAATGATAGTTTACCAAGAACAAAACAACCTGGCTTTTTAAACAAGACTAGTCAATAAAAAATACAATATCATGATGTATTTAAGACAGCCTTTGGCTTAATGCATTACTTTTTTTTTTCTTTTTTAAGTATTTCAGTTGCTTGGTAAACAGAAGAAAATGTAAGAGATCAATTTAAGTGTATTTTTTAAAGTAACTGCACAATAAAATTTCTGATTACTAAAATTTCACGTGAAAAAAGTGCAATGCAATATTAGAATAGAGTGAAGTGCAACAGAAAGGCTAATTTGATTGCAGTATTCAACCTCTAATGCAGAGACAGAAGGCTTTGATTATGATTGCAGAATCCACATACAAACTTGGGTAAAACATTTTTATTAAGCATCACAATTATCACAGCATAAAACAGAGACAATAAAAACCCAAAGCAAAGGCAAATATATTCTACATTCACTTATATGTAAAACTGCATTATGGTCTAGTTTGAGGGGGCATTAATTTTGCAGGCACCTCAAAAACACAACAGGCTGATGGCCTCAGTGCATCTGCAACTTCCCTTTGAGCCACTCTGTGCTGCAGAGGGTCTATGCAAGAAATAGGAGGTTTCACTGGGAGACTAACAAAGCAAACATGTCATGTCTAAGACGAGGACAAAATACTCGTGGTTTGAGAAAGCAGCAGGCTTTACCTAATGATCTCCTTTGCTATATCAAGCTGTTGAAATAAAATGCCATTATGAATGTGACTTCAATCACCTGAGTTTAAGGAGTAGTTAATCAACATGAGGATGCACAGAATGCAATTTTGGCATACAGTTGTTATAATAAAGGAGTTCTCCAGCAGAAGCCAAAGTACTAAAGACTACAGCTTGCAATGCTATCCTGCTAGTATCCTGCAGCCTAGCTCTGGGAATGCTACTGAAAATAAATTTGCTGCAAGTGCTGCAGTAATAGGCACTTCAGAAACACAAGAGGTCACTGCTCCCACTCTGCCATCCTCATGCTTATTGTGAAAATATACAGGTAGGAAACAGCACCGAAGGAGCTGAAAACTGACCACCATGGGCACAGTTCAGCCATTAACCAACTACACCCACAGCACAAGGGAGCAGCAACTTCCAATCTCTGTCTGCTTTGCTCATCTTTGAACCAGCTTCATTGAATGCTGACAAATACTGCAAACAATACTTTATGCAAGGACTAAATGTTATTGCACTCCTGGAACGGGAGTGTAGTTTCACTGCTCAGTAGTGTGCAGTCTGCATTCTAGCTGCTGCAAACTTTCCAAGTCATATTAACACCGTGAATACCACCTAAAAATGATGCTGTTCTTGGCAGAATCATTTTAAGAAGAAAGTGGTAAAATAAAACATATATAATACACATCACTTGCTGTGACCCTTGCAGTTCTGCAAATGCAATTCAATACGTAGCTAACACACAGGCAGGTTTAATCTAGTCAACAATTAACAAAGATTGCTCCATAGCAACTCATCAGTTGAAATAAAAAAAAAAAAGCACAAAGTGCTGCTTTTCTAATAAGAAATGCAGCTGAAAGTGGTTTAAAAGTAGCCTTCAATTCTTAAGTTTTCCATCACAGCTGAAAAATTACATCAGCTTAAAAATTTAGAAAAAGATGCATCAACTGCCCCAGAACAAAAAGCATTGAAGTTAGAACCTATCAGGCTCCCCCTTTCACAGACAACTTGCAATATTATTTCTGGTGTGGGAGAAAGGGAAAAGGAAGATGGAAACCACAACAAGTTATGGTGAAATTCAAGTGCCAGGATTAATTCATTCTACCGTATTTAACGGAGCCCGCAGCGAAGAGAAGAGGTCTGCCTCTTTTTTTTTTTTTTTTTTCCCCGCACACAAACAACTTTTCTGTTTTGGAGAGAGATAAAACAGTGTTGGGCAACCAACACTGCAGTGCCCAGCAGCAAGAGGAAGCTATAGGATTAATAATTGTGTTATCCATGAAGTGACTGGACAGGAGCACAGGGGCAGATCTCTTCTATTCGTTTGATGGGAAGTAGTAGGGGAAGAACAGCAAGGGCAGAATGAAAAGGGAAGGGGGCAAGAAGGGGAGTGAGGAGAGTTTGAAGGTGGGGGGGCAGAAGGATGGAAAGGAGGGGAAGGAAAAGGGGGGAAAGAAGCAGAATGGGGGAAGAGAGACAGGAGCAGGTGAAAACGGGGCAGGAAGGAGGAGATGGAAGGAGGGTTGGGAGAACTGTGAGGGAAAGTGGACAAGGAGAGAGAAGGGGAGAGGGAACAGCAAGTCTGGACAAGGCAGAGGGGAGGATGAAGGGAGCAAGGAGAGGGGCTGGGGAGAGGAGCAGGGAAGGGGAGCAGGAAGGGGGAGCAGAAAAGGGAGCTGAGGGGGGGTCTGCAGGGAAGGGGCAGGGAAATGGGAGGCGGGCAGGGAGGGGGCTGGACGGAGGGGGCGCAGGGCTCGGCGGGGCGCGGGCGCCGGGCGGCGGTACGGTAGGACGAAGGGAGGAACTCACCGCAGCAGCCATGCTACGTGGCCCCAGCGGGCTGGAGGAGCCGTAACTACTCACTTGCTCGGCCAGCAGCTGCCGGCTCTGCACCGCGTTGTTCCGCAACAACAAGAACGCGTCCGTTAGACGCCGGGTGGCCATGGCCGCCGGCCGGCCGGGGCAGAGCCCGGGACGGGGCGGGAACGGGGGCCGGGCCGGGGGACAGAGCCCGGGACGGGGCCGGGTCGGGGCTCAGGGCGCCACAGAGCCCCGCACCGGACCCCGCCACCCGCCGCCTCCAGCCATCGCCCCGCCGGAAGTGGCGGCGCCGCGCCTCACTTCCGCCTGGTGCAGCGCGCCGCGCCTTCCGCCCGCGCCCGCCAGGCGCATCGGCAGCGTTCCGGCGCCGTTCCCGTGCGCGTTCCCGTGCGCACATTCCCATCATTCGCACATTCCCATCTTTCGCACATTCCCACGTTCCCATCACGTTATCCAGCTCCTCTGATGCAGGACCCGCTCACTTTTCCCTCCAGCCACTTTCCAGGGATACCCGCACAGCCCTTGGGTCAACACCAACCCCTCGAAAACCTTGAAACACCCCAAAAAGCCAAGGGGAAGGACAAGCGGGAGCTGTTTTCAATGAGGTTTTTAGTAAAAACAAAAGTGCTCACTGAAATGGTTTTATGAAATGCTGAAAATGCCGATCCTGCGTGCAGTGTTTTTTTCAGTGTCATTTAAAGCTATTGCATTGGGTGCAATAGGGAGCCGGACTCATGCTTCAATTCCCTCAAATGTCCGAAATAAAACCCTGTAGCAGAGCCTGAATTACATATATTAAAAAAGAAAAGAGAAAAAAAACATTCACACATATAGCAGGATCACAACCACGTTTTCTGGAAATATTGCTTCGTTTTATCTAGCCAATTGGGCAAACACGTTCAGTGAGAAAGACCAAGAAGTGCAGCTTTGCTGGGACTAGAACTTGTGGGAGTTTTCTGGAATAGCCCTTCTGCCTAAGTGGGACAGGCCCAAAACTTGGAATTTAGCAAGGAAATAAGCCCCAGACTTACAAGAACTAGCACACGCACTTCATTTTTCGTGGTCTGCTGAAATCTGTTTTCATTTTGGCTGCCTTACAGAGGCTTTAAAAATATATGTATAAACCTCATTTCTTCATGCTAATTTTTAATCTACTGTAACAATTTTTTATTCTATGGGAATGTTGCAGCTAATGGTCCTGCATCCTTCCCTTGGCACGGCCTATGCCGTTCTAAGTTGAGTGGAATTTCCCATGTGAGCAGTGGTCTCCAAGCGCTATTTCAGCCCTGGATCTGTGTGCCGGGAAAGCTGGCTGCAGTCATGTATTTGGTGGGACAGTGAGCATGAACCCAGGGAGAAGATTCCCTCATGTGCCCAAGGCCAAATCTGGCAGTTTATGTCTGACCCTTTCTGGTCTTTGACAGTGTTGAAGTCTTGAAGGTTGAGCAGGTTTGGAATTCAAGCGAAGGATATTGAAATTATCTGGATCTCATAGGCAGAGGGATAAAACTCTGTAAGGAAGAGGTCCAGACCTAACTCCATGAATAACCACTTCAAAGTGGATATTAGGAATAAGCAAAGGAACTAGGAGGAATGGGAGAAAAAGGATTAATCAAATAAAATGACATCTTTGGCATAAAGGGATATTTGCCAGAAGCAAAGCTGAGCTAGACCTTGCAAAGGAAACTAAAATAAATAGCAAAATGTTCTTCAGACATGTTTGCCAGGAGGCGCAGAAGAGAAGTGGAGGGGATGAGAAAGAGAGAGGCAGGACATAAAAGAAAATATGGTATATGGTGGAAATAGAGGAAATAAATACATAGAAACTGTGTCATCAAAGTGAAACAAACCAAAATGGGACGGGTCTATAAAATATATAGTTGGCTGCATAGGTTTAAATAACAGCATCAGTGCAGGAACAACACAACACAATTATAGACCAGAAAAAAAAATGTTCTGAAATTTAAAAAGAAGAAAAGTGACTGAAGTAACACTGATCCCAGTACTGTACAAGACTTTTGGATAAAGTTAGTAGGAAAGAATAATGCGAGACCTGCTGGCAGATAGAAATGGGCTAAAATACACCATGCGTATTACATGGTAGTGCTAGACTAATCTGGTCACTTTGTCGAGTAGCTGCTTTTCTGAGCAGAGAAAAGCTACTATATCTAATCTGTCTGCTAATAAATAAGCGCAGACTAGAAATCTGAAGAAAATGTCCAGTCATCAAAGGAATGAGGTTCTGGTATATCTTTCATATAGGCATAGCAAGGCTGAACAAATTTTAAGAGAGCCATCCATTGGTTCATTAGAGGGATCATATTTTTTGCCTCCCATGACAGCACATATCCCCAAATATCTTTCTAAGCCTGAACTGTAAAAATGTTGAGCTCTGTTACTCCTTGGTGCTGGTGCTCACTGCCATAGGTTTTGCTGCTGTTTGGACTGCTGTGTCTCCCTTTGCCCTCTTATCAGCTTTTCCATTTCTGTTCCTCGCTGCTGTCCTTCATGAGCAATACAACAGCAATGCTGTACACGCTTGCACATTCCTACACCCACTGTCTCCCATAGCGAGGGCCTCCTCCAAGATGGTGGGAACTTTCCAGTTACTACAGTGGCATTTGGCTCAAGCTTGCGAAGAAAGACAAAAATACTCTGTATTTCAGAGAAACATTCTATTTTGAGGCAAATAACTAGGCCTTTTCTTTTTCATTTTTTCCTTTTTTTTTCTCTCTTTTTTTAATGGGGAGATTATTAGAGCCACATTTCAAAAATGAGCTTTTAAATGCTGCTCTTGAGTCTGGTCCTAGTGGACGATTCCGCCTCATCACCATTTTGCTGTCGGGGCTAAATCAAGGGCAAACAGGCCTCATGCCTCAGTGATCAGATGAAGGTCAATCCCCATGTCACGGCTGTGTTGGGTAATTGGGCAGATAGAGGGAGGAGGTGGAATACTGCAATCTTTTGAAGCCTGAAAAGTTGGCTTGTGCCGAAGGTATGATTCAGAGCTTAATGGACCATTAAAAGCATTTTGCCACAGCAAATCCCACCATCCTTTTGCAGCTGGGGCACTTGGCAGCCGGAGCGGTTCCTCTGCAGGAAAGTTAGAGAAGAAGCTGGCAAAAGGCACCGGATCGATTTGGTCATTGGCAAAGCAGCACCATCTGCATGTGAATTGAGGAGCTTTTGGCAAAACAGACCCAGTTCTTGCTGTTATTCAGTAGTAGAGGATTTTCAGGTTTCAGAGCAGTCAGACTAGCAGTTTCTAGGGTGTTTTAACTACTGAAGGAAGATATTTTTTGGTCACTACAATAGTTCCTGAATTTTGGCAATGGATGTGATGCTGCCACACTCTCTGTAGATGGTGCTACAAGGCAGAGGGATGAGACTAGGACTACTTTACACATCTCTTAAAGTTCAGTCAATTGGCATCTTACTAGTTCTGGGTATTTTAACTTTCTTGAAAGAGTGTTAGACACAGTTGCCCATAATTTCTTTATTTTGCTGAGCTATGTTCTAAATGCGCCCACTGGAAATTATGTAAACAGAGGAGAGCTGTTATTTTTTTCAAGAGGTTCAAACTGTGTTCATATTATGCAGTCTTCCTGGAAACCTGAAACTGAACAAGCTGTCTTTTCATATGGATCTAACTTTACTGGAATCTTTACAGCAGATTATATAAGCTAATGAATAAGAGAAGAGCATCTGAAATAGAATGATAACCATGCAGAAACTCCATATAATGGACATGTAAATTATTAAAAAAAGAAATAAACTCATGTCTCTGTCTTATTCTACATTCTAACCTTGAGTGCAGAAACTCTTTTGTACCTCAAGAAGCAGTAAAATGGATCCTGCAAGTGTATTAGTGTTTCATCCCCTGCCGCTGAACCACAGTCAAGCCCAAGTGAGTTCAAGAATTAAAGCTGGGCAGACAGCTGTGTCTGCTTGGAAGTGCAGGAGGAATTTTTCAGCCAACATTTACCTTCAGAAATTGCTGTTTACGGCCAGCACTGAGCTGCTTCATATGCATAAGTAGACAGGCAAGCTTGTTCAAAGGCAGATGAGAGCTATGGGCTAGGAGCTCCAGTCTCAGTCTTGTGACAATCTAATAATGCCAATGTTTTTTGTACAGTGAAAAAGCTTCATCATTTAATAATGTGCAAAACTCCTTTCCTCAGCTGATTGCCAAAGTATATCTGTTGTGTCATATCAAACAATGGTGTGAGGTCACTGTTCTAGCAAAGATAATAAAAGATTGCTCAGTGTGGGCATTTACAGATTTGCTTATCCTAATCACCTCTCCAGTAGTCATGTGAAGCTATTCTGTGTTTAAATTAATGTGTGAAATGTCAAAATTTGTCTCTGATTGCTTTGTTATTTATATATATATAATATACATTTATACCCAAAGATTTCAGATCCAGATGGGATTCCTACCTATCCTGGAAGATAGTGTTTTGCTGAGTACAAATTTTGCAGCTGGATGAACAGCTGTGGCTAGATGTTAGTCTGCAGAAATCGCTGTGTGAATTTATGGTATTTCTGTCTTCTGCTTATTTGTCATTGCCCATTGTTTACAGGATGTCATCCTTTAAAGAAAAGAGAAAAATCTCTTACTTGGACCCTTGTGACAGAGCCCCAAAATACTCTAAGAAATGTATTCATAAATATGTTATAATCAGAATAAGTAGACAAGAGTTGTATTATTGTTCATATTTTAGAGGCAAGGAGCCACAAAGAGACTGAGTGAGCCCTTTGCATGCATAATGTAAGAGCTGGCAACAGACTACTGGATTAATCACTACTGCCATTTTACAGATGGAAAAACCAAGTTACAGAATAATACTGACTTGACCAAGGTCGTGCAGGGTATTTATAGTAAACTCAGGACTTGAATGTGTTGCTGCTGAGTGCTGGTCAGCATTTAGTGTTGTTCCCAAGGGAATCACTGATGAAGAGACTAAGGTCAATGGTTTGCCCAAGAACAGCAGAATTTCGGAAAGAGCAGGAAGACTTTTACAGAACAAGATGCCCACACTTCTGTTAGATAAAGCAACTTGGGCTCCAGTAGCCCCAGCAACTCAGCCTTGTGTTCTTGTCATCTTAATTAGTGCCAATGTTCTACTTCTAGAAGAGTTTACCTCTTTAAATTAGAACGGCTTTTTTCTTTTCAACTAATAATATTAGAAAAGGCAATTGAGAAGGACATATTACAGTAGACCATGATCAGACATTAATTCCAGCAATAACAACTGTTATCAGAGAAGGATCTCTTTCATAACCATAGGAAACAAGTCAGGCTACTGAAGACATGAATATGAATAGTATTTGCACATCAAATTATAAAAATGACCAGTGAAGTAATGAACTTTTTTTTTTCTGTTCAGAAGGTCTGCCTAATGACTATTATCTTTCCAAGAAATAGTCTGACTCTACCTTAGACTGAATAGCATTTAGCTATAAATTGTCCTGGAACAAGTGAGAAAGGAGTGACTCTACTAATTTCAGTGCGTTTGGGGAGTGGCAGAGGGCACAGAAGAGCAGTTTCCTACTTAACGAATCTTCCTTTTTTATTGGCCTAGATCTTCCTGTAGAATCAGGAACTCTAAATATTGATTTTCTTAATGAATGGGAGCCAAGTAGCTAGAAAATGAGTATTCTCAAGTGAAGATATGTTAGATTTCCAAGCTGTTTTTCTGTCACTTAGGATGGCTGCCTGCAGTTGACATATTATGCCAAGATACTGCCTTAAATGGTGTTTATTGTTATTCTCAGAGGTGCTTAGAAATGGGAAATGCTAGAACCTGAGATAAGTACAGTAATGATGTAAGAGCACAAGGAAGGAAACTAGACCAGGCAAGAGAAACATTTATTAGACCAAGTGGAGCAAAGAGGGGGGCAGAAGTGCAGCTGAGAATGGCTGAGGGAGATGATGAAATCCCTTTCTGCCTTAAATAGCATCACAGTAAAAAAGGAGCAAACCACACTTTGCAAACAAAACAAAAGGAGCAGTGGAGCAGCAGCTCCAAGGAACTCCTCTTGCTTGTTTTTCTTTTCTTCCTTTTGTTCAGAAAGCAGAGTCTTTGTGTCTCTAAAAGACTTGTACCCCATTTGTGAGCTTCCATTACATGGCGCAAGCTTATAGAAAAACTATTGTCAAGACAGCAGCAAGCTCCCTTGCCCCAGTTTCCCCATGAGGACACAGTTTACGCATGGGGAAACAGATAATGGAGCTTGCTGCTGGTCTGACAATTTTTCTCCAGCCTATCCTTGTCCTGAAGAACCAAGTTCTACTCAAATTAGCTCTTAGCATTTAACGTTGAGCACAAGATCCTGGTGTGATTTAGGGTTCCTGAATGTGGGTGACACATCTCTGTGCTTGTTTCCCAGGCAGCAGCCCTACCTTGCTCTTGTGAATGACAGTGTGTTAGAGTCTGACAAGTGCTCAGCAAGAGGGTCCTAGAAAACAGACCACGTACTGACCGGCTTTCTGTGAAGCACACCCTGGAAGAGGTTAGGCTGAGAGAAATTAATGGGATGTAGTTTGGCTCTGTGTTTTCTTGAGGTATTCTGTCTGCATACACTCAGCAGCTTTGCCTATCCCCATCTAGGTTTCCTGACCAAAGATGAGGTGCCAGGAACTGAACCGCATTCCCTGGGAAGAGCTGATAGAGCCTTCCCCACTTTTCCCCGTTCACTGGTGCTTCAGCCCAAAGCAGCTGCAGATGACTTGTGCCTGAAGATGTGCTGAGTGGCCTGGCACGAACTCTGGGAGAGATGGAGGAATCCCACCCACCAGTCGCAAGGGCTCCATACCACCAGCACCCCTTATAAGCCCTAAATCCCAACTTTCTTGTAACTGCTATCTCCCTAAATACTAGTCAGATGGCTGGAGAAGGAACTTGCCTCACTGGACTGGGTTGTAGTGTGTGAAATACACGGTCACACACAATACACTGGCATTAGGTGAGGGAGTTGTGTGCTGATGTGGTGACATGCCTGAGGCCAAGATGGAAAATGTGATCCCTTCCTGTCCACGGTCTCCAGGCTCTGTGGTAAAGCGCGCTTCACTTGCTTCACTCAGGGATGTCGAGGGAAATGGGAAAATGAAATATGTGGGTCAGAGTCATCTGCAGTTCATGAACTCAGACGTGTTAGATTGGCAAATGCCCACAGGGCATTTTGCTTTGCTCAGCTTGGGTCCCACCACGGCTGCATTATCTGGGTTAGGCAAAGCAAGGCCAGGTTGGTCCCCGCTGGAGCTCAGGGAGGTGGAGCATGCTGAGCTGCTTTTGGCAGCAGTGTATCAGAGACTGCTTTGGCCAGCAGTTATTCTGGCTCCAGCTCCAGTTCAGAACGTCTCTGTGCTGCAGTCATGGCAGGTCGCCCCCTCTTCTTCCTCCCAACAGCATCAGCAGCTTGTCGAGCTCCTTGTTGAATCCAAGTTGAGAGGTACATTTGTTCTGGGCTCCATTAGCCGCACCATCCAAGCACAAAAGAGACTTGGAAACACCTTTCTGTGCTTCCCTGCCTGCTTCTGCTTCTCCACCTTCCTCCCCTTTGCTTCTGTTTCCAGATCACTTTTCTCTTCCTAAACAAGATGGCAGCTGTGGCATGGAAATCTAGCACTAAGAGCTCAAATTCCATGATGGGGAGGATTTGTCCTCTCTTGCAACTCTGTTGATAGTTATTGTTTTTGTGGTCCCAGCTCCACAACGATGCTGTTTGCAGAACTGCTGAATCAGAGATTGCTGCACAGAACTGCAGAGAGGGATGATAATTTTGGACCCATAATTACATATTTGATCTAGGCCTGGTCTTACAGAAGAGCATCTGTGCAGGGTCGATCAGACACAATCACCTGCTTAGTTAAAAGGGGAGAATCCTTCTGCCTGGAACTGTGTTGCAAATTGTACCTGTGTCCAATGCCTAATGCAGCTCAAAGCAGTCCTTACAAACACCCCTCTGCCCAAGTGCCACTGTGAAAGTATCTCTGTTCTTAACCAGGAATCAGATAATTTTGGTTGGGTTCCCTTGTG
>JAUBOD010000291.1:232242-259783 GCA_032353885.1 Nothura maculosa
TGGCAGCCCTTTGGCTGGTGGCCATGGAGGCTGACGAGGGCCAGGAGGCGACAGTGGCGGCTCCCGATTTCCTTTAGCCCCTCGGTGCTCTGCAGCGCACGTGGCATGAGGCACCAGTAGCGCCTGGCGGGTCGAACGCTCCCCGCGCGCTCCAGGCCTGCGCCTGGTTTAAGTTTGTCCTTTTCAATTAAACTTGGCCTGTCCTTCCCTCACTGCTTTGCGTCCTCTTTAGTGCTAATATTTAATGTACATGCACTTCAAAGTGCTTTTTTCTTGTGGCAGCCGCATATTTCAAACACTCTTTCAAAGATAAAAATAACGTTTCATTTCTGCTCTTTTCTTTCGTCTGGAGCTTTCGTGGTTGCAAAAATGTTGGCGGTTTGGTTCAATTAGCATCATATCGGGACTTTCACATATTTGGATTGGGAAGGGGGGAGGGCAGAAAAACAGCCCATGAAAACACTGAACTACATGTAAAATTAATAGAAGAGAAATGAAATAACATGGGATATTATCACAACTTTTTTTCAAAAATGCTTTCTGAAGTTATCTGTATATTTTAAGTTTCCCACAGTGATACACTTTAAGTTTTTAAAACAACACAAACATTTGCCTTGGCTAACAGCCTACTGTAAAGAATCAAAATTATCAACACAACTAAATGGTTTAAAAAGACAAGGTATTCTCCCCGGGGAAAAGCAGAGAATGTAAAAGTAATCTGTGCAGGCGCGATCCTATTCACGTGTAGCCAGCAAAAACAAACTGATTGAGTCGGCTATCTCCTTTAAATGGAGAGATTTCTTTCTTTACCTGCCCATCATCTCGCTAGGATGCTCACATGCCATCTGACTGGGGAACTTTAAATACAATTAATAATTATTCTATATCTTGTTGGGGCTTTTTCAGTAATAACATGACATTTATTTATTGCTCTTCGGCAAGAAGTAATAAAAAAGCTGGAAGGGCTATGGAGTCCCACGATCCACTGGCTGTGAGCAGGTTATCTGCACGGCATAACCCACCAAAGGTCTTTTTTTTTCATGCTCTGGGCCTATTGCTTTAGCATGGGTCATGGAAATACATTTTTTCTTCTCCGTTACTTATTCTTCAGTATTTCTGTGAAAAGCAGCAGTAAAGTTCAAACCTCTGCCATGCTGAATTCCTTGGCAGCTTTTGAAAGCCGCCCGGAAACCATTGTGAAAGCTTCCATAATCAGATAATGACTGATATACAGTGTGTGTTGATAGAAGTGTTTGAAAATAAAATGCAGGATTGCTATAAAATGGCTTTACTGGATAGTAAATAACATCGCAAACATATGCAAGGGAATCACATTCCAGACTGACCTTCTTGTCACTGCCTTCCTTTCCTCCAGGATCCGCTCCTGGGGAGTCCGGCGCAAGCTCAGACTGCTCTGACTATGGGTGATATTTGCAAGCTCTATCCAGATCCTTGCCCCGATATTCACAGGCTGCATCCAGCCACTCCATTGCCCCGAGGCTGGGAGGGAAGGGAGAGTCAGGAGTGTTAGCACCGCAGTGCTGAGTGAAGCTGGCAGCCGGTGAGCGGGGTCCACTTGATCCTGCTGGGCTCTTTCCGCCACTGGCTCTGCTAAACACGAGGTGATCTGAGGGAACTGAGTTCTAGCGAAAGATGAGTGCAGAGAGTTACTGTCAGAGGTCTTGAGAGGCTGTTTTGATGCCAAGAAGGAAAAAAGATCCAATATGCACTATACAAAAGCAATGTTTGATCAAAATAAAACAGTGACAGTGACCTTGTCAGTGAAAAGGACTTGCTTGTGTGGAGTTGTAGAGGAATGAATGATCAGTTAGTGGGAAATATTATTTGCTTGGGAAAGCTTAACATTTGAATAAGGAAAAGAGGCTGTTCCTTATCTGCGGCAGATCACTGCGTGCTATTGAAAATATTGCTGTGAATTTTTCTCTTGCTTTTCTGAAGCTGTTCTTTCTCAAATGGAGCTAAAGCGAAACAAATGTTTAATTGTCTCATCTATAGTCACTAATCTGAATTGCAGCACAAATACATAGCATTGTGCAACAGAGGAAGGAAAGAATGTGATTGTTTAGAATGAATGTATGGTCTTTGAGGCCATGGACTATGGGTTACTGTTAGCAAACTGCGAACAGTTCTTGAGACTTGTAAATTACTGATAAAACTGAGGTAAAATGTTTCTAACCAGCAATGAAAATTTATGGGGTCATCCTAGAGACTGAAGCATCTGATAAAAGCATCCGATTCGGTGTGATTTTGCATAGAGATGCAGGGGATGACTGTGCTAAGTGCTGCTGTAGGTCCTGGTTTGTGAAAGTATATACACACTCTTAAACACGTGAAAAATCTGTTGAAGTTAACAAGACTGCTCTGAAATGTAAAGTAGAAACTTGCTTAACTACCTTCCTGGGGTCTTAAACGCTGGAGGATGTCTGGCCCAAGGTTGGCTGAGTTTCGGTAGTACCAAAGTCAGCCTCCTTGATGCATTTTGCCCTTTGAGTGTGAAATAACAAGTGGTTTTCAAAGGGAATTTTGTGAGTGCCTCTGAATGCAAAATCCAGCTTGTGGATGTGTGGATGAAAGGCTCTGTATAAATGTCAGCTTTTATTATTGTTACGAATTTCTGGCTTCTGTTATTAAGACATTTTATATGGATCTTTGTTGTCTCTCCGTCTGTAAGGTTGGATTAAATGCCTGCCACAAATCTCCCTGGCATACCACGAAGGGGATTGCTTTAACTCCATGCTCTTCTAACCTTTCCTTCTGTTCGGGGAATAAACCTCCTTTAAAAAAAATGACCTCATAAAAATGGAGTAAACTCTGAGCTCTTTGTTTTTCTCAGGTCTAACCTCCAGAAAGACTATAAATTCATTTATTCTATAAAACACAGGGAAGTAAATCTTCAGCATAATGTGTGGGGAATTAGCCACTTAACTCCCATTAACATTAATGGGAACTGAATATTTATTTACCCCACAGCATATAAATCTCAGCCTTGTAACTTCTACAGTTTCTAACTAAAATGTTTCCATTGTCCTAAGGATCACGGTTGTCTTGCTGGAGTGTTTACTAGGTTGTCAGCTTGATTGAAATATATTGGATGTTTCAGCCCTTTCCCTTCAAGTAAGCACTGGGAATCTGTGATGTGAACTTTTGAAACCTCTGTGTCATAAGCTTAGTTGATTCAAACCTCCTCCGCTTGGTGCTGGTCCCATCGTTCCTGCTGGAGATAAAATCTTTTGACATGAATAAACTTTTGTGACTGATAGACTCCTGGTGTAAGGCTGAGACAGTGGATGGGTGGTACTGAGGCTGCTGGTGCTTTGCAGGGAGCCTCCACCTCTTCTAGGAGCTATTTCTCCCTTTCTTCCTTCAGATTTGGCATAGTCTCATTGTAAGAGATTGACACTCCAACTCTTTCTTCTCTACTTAAAGTCAAGATCAGGCAAATCAATCAACCACAATATAATCCTGCTTTAAGGTAATCTTTTCTCTTCCCTAGAGGGAAGTGAATGGGCTCCAGGCACAGCAAGATCCAGCGGGTCCTTCACAGCTGCTACGTGAATCGCCGTGGATCACAGCGATGCTCTCAGAACAGCTGAGCCAATGGACCCTAATAAAGATATGAATTTGAAAACTGCCAGTCACTGGCTGAAATCCAGGCTCATTATACTCAATGGCAAAACTTCCCATGACTTCAGTGGAACAGGTTTAACTATTGCATGAAACTATTTTTCCCTAAAGCACTCAGTGGAAAGCTATCGCTCTTCTGTATGGTTCATTTGAACCACTCTGGGGAAGTTAATAAAAAACTCTGGATTTCTGGTTAAAAATAAATGAGTAACTATGGAAGCAAAATGGTTCCATCTTGCTTTCAATCGATTTATGAAGTATTTTGGTATAAAGCTTTATTCTGCAACTCAGTGGACTGGGCAAAAAGCAGTGGCCTTAAATTGCAACTAAGGAGCTTGGGCAAGACATTAGAAAAAGCTTCACCAGGGTAAGGGTTGTGAGGCCAGCTGCAGACCATACAGACTGCTGTCTTTAGGAACAGGCTACATGAATGTGAAGAAGTATCACAGGTAGGACAGCTGAGGAGCAAGAGATGGGAGGATGCATTAGGCAGTTTCTGTCAGCTTTGTGATTCTAAGAAAGTCATCAGAAAATCCATTGATTTTCATGGCTGTTTGATCGTCTGTTTAGTTCTGTAAGACTTTTCAATGAGCTAAGAAAACTGTATTCAATATCCTGACCTTCAAACACCAAAGAATATGAGTTTGGAGCAGAAATTATTTGGGAATATTGTGTTAGGAGAGCAGAGAACTGTTCATGACTGACTGGTAGCTGACCTCCTGCCGAGACCATAAAGCTGTTGCGAGGGAGAAGGGCTGCATGGAAACCTAAGCACCAGGTGAACGTTTCCTGGGGGAATAGTTCACATCACCTTCCAAACAGACTTGTCCCCTTCTGCCCTGCAGTCATTGTGGGCGCTGATGGGTTGCACGTACGTGGTGTCAGCGCAACACAGATCCTGCATTCCTTTCCCATGCCGAAATGCACATTTTTTTGTGGGAGTTGAGCACATGCAAACATTGCATGCCCAAGCATTGCAAGACCTGGCCTTTTATGGCAGTTTTACAGACAGCGCTTGACTGAGCTAAGCATCCGAACTGAGCGCAATGGCTTTTGTAACAGCATATTGAACTGATGGCTTTTATCATCCCGAGCAGATGCTAACTGCACCTGTCAGGCTCCTCCCGAGACTGAAACGAGAGCAGTCCCTGCGTTTGCTGCGCAGCTCTGGAGCAGGGATGGGGATTTGTCAGGAAGCCATTAAGCAATACTGCACCATTTGTTGTGGATCCATTTTCTTTCCTGAAACATAAGTATTTGTTTTCAAGGTTTGGGGAAAAGGATTCTGGAGTGAGTCATGCCAGCATAACTGCACAACACCCCTCCTGGCAATTCACAGGAAGACTTCTGATTTACACCCTTTATTTCACACTGATTTACACATGTGAGAACCACATCTATCTCTGGAGATTTAAATCACAGAGACTAGGCTCATGGTTAGGCTCAGGGATATGAGACCTATGGAATATTAAAACATCAAATTAGCACCAAAAGTATTAAAAACATGTGAATCATAAACAATAGGCAAACAGGCAGTCACACGTGCAATGGGCTAATGGTATGTTAAGCGGAGACCCAGGAGGGAGCTTCGATTTCAGGCTTGGCTCCTTCAAAACCAATTTACTCAAGAGATCTTTCTCCTTCAAAACCAATTTACTCAGGAGATCTTTCTTAGATAATCTTTGTTTTTCCTTTTCTCAAATGTGTCACAATTCATCAAAAATGCTTAAAAAATATGAGACTAATGTTATCTGTAAACACATGCCATCAGTGTATCATTGTACCTTGCATTTAGCACATTCTTTCCTGAGTAGTCCATTAGCAAATATACACAATATGGTCTGTTGGTTACTCAAATGTTACCATCCCAAGGATAAATGCAGAAGCTGCTTCACAGTGTTCACCATCTTACTTCAACAAGTGAGGTTAGAAAATGGTCAATGGCTTTAGTGAAACTAAAGCAAAAAAACAGATAGGAAACTGCAATTACCCAACCTTGACTCAAGTATTTCCTATGGAAAAGAACACAGTGTCTTTAATCATTAGAAAAGAGGTTCCCATGAACATTTTTTTTGCTGGTGACATGAATTATGGCACATTAACCCTGGTCACAGGGGCTCCATCCAGCACAAGGCTCACACACAGCTCTTTACATTGCAGTGGATTGTGATCTGCTTGGAAAGGCAAGTTAATCCAAGCTGAACCACGAGTGCATCTCCCTGCAGCAACTGTCTATCCTGACCTGGCTAATTAAAACCTCGCTGATGGTGGCATGGGCATATCAGTTAAATAGTAGTGTAGGGGTATGATTATGGTATTGGGCAATATCATGGAACTAGTCATACTGAAATACTCATAAGCAGAGGTATCAGATATAACCTTATTTCAGTCTTTTATATATACGTATGTAAATATATATGTATATTGCTAAAGTGCTGGAGGGGTTTCCAACAACAGATAAAATCATTTTTACAAAATTGAAATACAACATTTGTTCCAGAGCTTGTTAGATCCTGAAATCTGTAGGTGGGGTTGAGAAAACGACGTTCTCAGCCCTTTGCCAGCAGCGAAGCTATTACAACCTTTATAAATGTCATCCAGTTCTGCACTGTGGCTTGTGCCATATTCCCAACAGCAAATGCAAGCATCATCAGGATCCAACAAGCTCACAAGAATAAGCCTAGCAATTCAACTAAAAATAAATATAATTAAACCATAAAAAGAAATATGTCTGTAAGATTATCATCCTTGCAGCTAGCTGGAATGTACTGTAGAAACATTTTTGTACTTAGTTGCAAGTAAAATATGTTTTACATCAAGAGAATGTGGTCACAATATCACAAACTGAATTTATTAAATTAAAAATGAAAATGGGAAAAGGAAAAGAAAAGGAAATAGCTTTTTAACTTCTTCAGACAATTTGTTTTTCCAATATTTGAACCAACTAGATGTTGTCTGTGTTTAGCAACCTGTTGAGCTGAGAGCTCTGGGAGTGGATGGCAACCATCAGATGTCTGATCCAAACAATTTAATCTGTTACTCCTTCAGTTTTCATATTTTCATTATTTGTGACCTTAACCACAATCCTTCCCCTCCAAAAAATTCCATTGTTGGGATGCTTTTGGACTTGTTCAGCTTGACTACATTCTCTCTAAATCATATTGTATTATTTCTGTTACTTGTTGGGCAAAGTTCATCTTTTCAAATAGGCAGTAATGAGCTACTGTGTCACTTCCTCCAGTTCCTTAAATAACCATTTTGGAGAATCATACTAAAGGGTTCAACATCTGCAAAAACTGAAAAAGATATCAGTAATAAATCACTTAAAAATGTCTGAATATTGATATATGAATAATTTCATGTAACATCCACATGTAACTTCAAAGGAAAAGGAGTCCATACCACGCTTAGCAATGTGCTCAAAGTCTGAAGGACAGTGGCTCTTTCTGCAGACTCTGTATAGGGTCCTCTCCCACACTGCTATGGGGATGAGGTCTGGCTGTGCTCTCACCGACATGCCCAACAACTCCTCTGGCAAAGACATCTCAGTATCTGGGCATCCTTTCACAGAGAATGAATTAGTTCTGTGGACCTTCAGCAAAACAACTGATGACACTGAGCACCTCATGAACTACTCAAAACCTCACAAGTCTAGATTCATTAGGAAGAGGAGTAATTAGTGCTCCCATTAGTATTATTTGATGCATTTGTTATGCCGTATCTTTGAAGAGTTCCGGAGTTCATTTGTCAGATATGTATTATGTGATCACCCAGTATACTGAATCTTTAGCTTGCTAAGGAGGCAGGTGTGTGGGAATGCCAATGCATCCATTAAGATCTGATCACATAAAGCAGTGAAAGGAAAATCAAACTATTGTCAAGTCTGATGGGTATTTGAATAGGAATCTGACCAGGAATTCATTAGGAATCATGTCACATATGCCCACTGCAAAGCCACTGTTGGCAATGGACTTTGTTGGAGCTGAAAATCCGAGCCCAACCTTTGCTGGAAAACTCCCTAAGGCCATTTCACTTATAAGAAGACCAAGGTTTTGAGAGCATATAATTATCCTTCACCCCTGCCATCTTATCCTGCATTACATTTAATTGCTCACAAACTTGGCAACATTCTCACACTCGTTTAAAGAAATTAAGTGGTTGTGTCATTTTTTAGTGTTCAAGATATGAAAGCATTTCAAATCAAACTGCTTCTGACTAATGCACTCTGTGACAAGAACTTCTGCCTCCTCCCCTTCCTGGGAGAACTGAGCTCACGGGAAATAGATGGGCTAAAAATAGTTGATTTTGCCTAAGACTGTCATGGGTGATTTCTAGCGCCTCTATTTTTAGAGGTGAGTGCTAGTGCTGACCATTTACTGAAAGTCACATTCCTGCAAGTCTTTTTCAGAGCTGGGCCTCCTGAATCTTGCAGTTTAATTTCCTAGAAAATAGATCACAAGCAATGGTCACACAAGGGCTGTAGAGGGATTGTCAGCCTGGGCCTCAGACCTCAGCCAGGTATCTGCTGTCTGCACCCAGGAGAAATCGCCCAGCCCATCCATGCCATTGGTCTGGTCTATGGTGCTCCTCAACCTGTCGTTGCATCTCTGGACCATCCCTGGAGGCTCGCAGCACACACAGGCACATGGCTGGGTCCAACATGCTGTATGGGAGCTCCTGAGGTTGGACCACACATAACTACTGTCTGGGAGACAGTGTTAGTGGCATTTTGGTTCTAAATATCTTTGTGCTGCTGCAGCAACAAAATGACAGAGCAGGCACCAGTGTTTGGTGAGTTCTAGCTGCTGGTGAGCACCTCCCTGTGGTTACTGCACAACGTGAGCTGCCTCTCCATCTCCATGGAAAGGTGAATAGATTACAGATTGACTATGTCCTTTCTCTATCCTTTGGCTCTGGCATCCAGGAAGAATCAAAGGAAGTAATGTGGAGTAATAAATAGCTAGTGACCTCAAACGTAAATAAAAGTAGGAAGGTATTGCCAATATACTCGTTGTAAGAGTGCCACAAGCAATTTAATTTGTACCCTTCCATTCTGCTGTCAATTGATCATAATTTTAGATGAAGATAGAATCAAAGCTACTGCCCAGAAATAAAATATTCCTAAAATATGAGTCAAAAAATAGTCCCAAAGTTGTGAGCCATCCATGACCAGTCTGTGTTCTTAGTAGCAGTGTTGATTATTTTATTAGAGCTGAGAGATTGATTTAATTTTACTTGTGGTATGTAAAGTCTTACTTTTTCAAGCAGTAAGGAGTACAAGTCATTTAAATAGGTTTTCATAGATAAAGATACATGTTTTTTACTGTTTTCAATGAACTAGACATGCACTAACTATGACAGGGCAATTAGAGATAGGGTGGAAAATATGAGTTCACTGAGTCAATGTCTGTTAACATTTGCTTTTTATCTACAGGCCTGCTTTTCAACTCTGAAGTACGGTTAATCCATCATGAAGTCTTGTCTTTTACATGTATTTGTAATTATATGTTTTGTTGTTCTTTGTATGAAAACAAAAGAACTTGGGCTTTTGGGTGGGCTGTATGTAAGGGAAATTCCTCATGATGAAATAAAAATGCACTGTTGGCACATACTGCAATTAAAATCCCAACTGGTGTTACAAAACTACTATCTTCAAAGGTACTGAGAGCCTACAGCTCTTAGTGTGATGTACTGAACATGGCTGAACCCCACACTACAGTAAAAAATGCTGAGTTTTACTTCCATTGTGAAAAAGTATCATCTGTACAATAAAGGTCAATGAAGTCAGATTTTTCTATTGTGTTTATTGGTGATAAATACCTTGAAAGTGAATGTGAGCATTTTCAAACACCAGGTTATAATGTTAATATAGTCCCTTATCGCCACATAAACGCTCTATATCCTGACACGGGAAGTGAGCCTCAGACCCAGATGAATTATGAATGAGTGACTCCCTAATATAAATAAAGTAGGAGGACGGGTCTTGTCTAGCAGTCTGAGCACAAAAACGGGGACTGAGAGCCAGGACTTATCTCAACTTTAAAAAGTGCTCGGCTTTGGACTGCAGTCAAAGCTCAGCTAAGTAAATGGGAGTCTTTCCAGCAACTTCAGAGGACTATATTAGGGCTACCATGTGTCCACCTCTTTCTTAGATTTATGTTATTTATACACTTTTAATATTTTCTGTTGGATTTTTGATATGTTAATGTCGCCCCAAGACCTGTCAGCCTGTGCGTGGTGGAGTGACTCTGGTCTGCTGTGGTGGGGCCAGCAGTGCAAGAGCTGCTGGACATGGGGAGTTGACAGGAGTTGGGGCACGACATGGAGTGCCATGTGCTCTGGATGTCCCTGCTGGAGCAGGGGGGTTGGACTAGATGATCTTTGAAGGTCCCTTCCAACCATTCTGTGATGCTGTGTGCTGGCAGAAGGATCTGAGCGGGGAAAGCTGATGAGCAGGATTTGGGGAGATTTGGGATGAGAAATGGAGGAGGAATAAAAGGAGTTGGAGGGGCTAGCTGAGATCCACCAGACTTTTACCATTGGCTATCTGGCCTCTGTGGGCCTTGAAAACATCATAATCTCCCCTGCTTTAATGGCCTCCCTACATACAGAAGTCAGGACAATATTGACTTTTCTATGAAGTTAGTTTGCATTCGTGTAGATCTAGAAAGAGAATCTTGCTTTGCTGTTATATTAACCTCTAGGAACAACAGAAAGAAAGGCTTGAAGACACAAATTTGAGGAAAGACGCCCTAATGGAATAAAGCTATTTGATAAAAGGGTGTAATGAAGTGGAGGTTTTGCCCATCCTGGCTTTGGGGCAAAGGGCAGGACCTGGCTGCAGTATATGTGGTCTCCAAAGGCCTGCTCTGCATTGACCTTATGCAAAGGCTTGGTTGAGGATGGTGGAGCTCTGGCTGCACTATCCTTGGCTTGCTTCCTGTCCCTCCCTCTCTGGTGCTTTGGTTCTTGGTTGAGTCTTCCTATGACTTCATCCCTCCTCCTTGGAGGTTTCCACAGTGTCATGGTCAAAGCTGAGTTCCAAGTGCACATGTGTATAGAGCTGGGGCTATTCTTTCCCTTGAACAAATTGGTCAGACCTCACACCTCTACAGCTAAACAAATGTAATCCAAGCATCAGATCATAAAATCTTGGGAAAAAAATTATTTAAACTGCTGGCATGGCTTCTAGTAGGACACAGGGGGCAGCTCTCCTTTCACATATCCCTGGGGACATGTAAAGCATTTCACTCCTAGTAAGTGAGCTGTAAATGCCGGCCTCAAGCAGTGCCTGCTCCACATTACAATGTGAGAAACCTGCTGGCTTTAGCTTTTTGTGCAGAAGATTATCAAAGCACCTCTGAAAGGAGCCAGATTTCCTGTCTCACCTTTCCTCCCCTGTTGCTCTGACATCCATCTCTTCAAGAAACCCAAAGGTGTCAAACTTTCTTCAACACGTACAAACGAGCCACACAGCCCAGGCCATGGGAGAGGAAGGAGCTGGGTCTCAATGGCTTCGAGCTGGCTGCTCTGTGGGCAGGTAACTGCAACCGCGCACTCGCTGGCGACGAGGGGCCGCGCTCGTGTTACTGCTTACGGCAACAAGGAAGCTAAGACGCACTGATAGCAGCACACAGACAGGCTTATTTTCTTAACCTGCTCATACTTCACTTCTATGAAACCCAGCATACTGGAGAAAACACGTCCCTTCATGTTTTAGAATGTGGTTTTGCAATTCAGTATTCTGCTTTTCTCTCTTAGTATTGCGGTGAACACTATGACATGGAGGGAGAGTTAGGATAAAACACACAGGGGAGCTAGGATAAAACTTCTCTTTACTCCTCATGCAAGACTCCCAGTTATCTGAGCAGTTACTAACCAACAAGATGGATTGTTATTAAGTGTGAACTTTCAGTTTATCCTTGCAAAATATTTTGGTAGTTTTGAATATGCAAATAGTGATGGAAAAAGAGCACAGGTACCAGGTTGTGGTAGAAGCTGTGGGCTTGGAAACCCATCCATGGATTATATTGTTTTAAAAGAAATGGGTCTGAGCCATTATCCCTCCCTGCCTGCCTACCAGTCATTACAATGCTACTGCGGCATCCCGAGTCTTCCTCCCTTGCTTGCAGACCTATGGAGAAGTCAATATAGGCACTTTGAGCTCATCTCAGTCTTATATTTCAGCACGTTCTTCTACAGAGTGATGAAGCCATTGGCCACATCCCACACATCTCCTGAGGCTGGGGAAGTGAAGCACAACATTGCAGTGAAATAACACTCCCCAGCAGGGAGGTGCAGGAGGAGAAACAACCCTGCAGTTACTACTGTATCTCGGCAACCTCCTGATAAGAACAGAAACTCCAATGGGTTTAGAGGCTCCCTTGGCATGTAGAAATAACCTATGAATCAAAAGTGAACAGCTCAGCTAAAAAAAAATCAGTTTTAGAACCCTTTATGCAGAATATGGTGCTGTCTCTTCTGTGCTCAATCTCCAGGTCTTGTATTGGGAATTAAAAATGAGTATCAGAAAGGACACAGAATGACCTGAATAGCAGGGATGCTGATATCACAGAGTTTTTAAAAGTATGGTCTTTGTTCAGTGTGGAGAGAAACTGTGTTACCAAAGTCTTATAAACAGAAAACACCCTATTTAATCTTCTGCAAAAAGAGTTTCGGCATATATTGAAGAAGAGCAAAATTCATTTGCTGAGAGGTCCAAAATATTTTATCTATTAAAAACAAATAGAAAAAAATCAGCAAGAGCAGAGCAGTCATTGAGAAGGAGTATTTAGAATGAAAAAGAAAGAATACAGAAATTTAGACTGTTAGAAACAAAAGATACGTAGAGAATGAAGCAAAGTTGCACACAATAAAGTCTGATTTCTTGCAAGTCCTTTTGTTTTGAAATGATAGCAGAAGGAATAATGTGAAGGACATTATGCAAAGAAAATAAATACTGCAGAGAAGAAAAGGTGAATCAAGGTTAAGGTAATGTAAATAGCTTTCTGAGATTCAGTTTTGCGTAAAAGAACTCACACCCTTCATGTCATTCATTCCTTCTGAACAAAGGTATTATATTTTAAAGTCAATAGACATGTTTTTCCAAGTCACTCCTAGCTCACTTCATAAGGAAGGTTTTGGAGTTTTTTGGTTTTTGTTCCAGACAAAGTCATTTTTCTTTGTCTTTTCTTTCTTTCTTTTGAAAAATGTAATACATTTTTCATATTAAAAACCCATGAGATTGAAAGATTACTTTTGGCACTTCCCATCCATGACCCTATTTGTCACCTAATGGAGAAAAAAATGCAGAAAATGGTTATTCCTGAAATGACTGTCCCTCCAGCCAAAGGTCCAACTCTGCCAGATGTGAGTTGCACAGAAGAATGAAGACTTGTCAACCAGTCTAAATCCGCACTTCCCCCAGACTACCTCCCTCCACCTACAAGAGTCTTTATTGAAATGTCACCAGAGTCACTTCTTGCAGCCCTTGTTGATCGCTGCTGAACTTCATCATCCTGAGCAAATGGTTGCTGCACTGGAGAAGTTAGAGGCCAACACAGCTCTAAGTACACAGTCCTTCAGCTAGTGAGCATCAGCTCCCTGATAGGAGCCAAATCTATTCTGGGAAATAAAATTTGTGTCTGGTCTGTTTATATTATTTTGGCAATACTTGTGGCAAAGGGAATGGTGAGAAAATGTATTGCAAGCCTGCCTGAGGGAGCCACCAGCACACCAGCTGAAGACACATCTCCTCCACACTCTTGGATGAATCCTTTGGGTGGTATTATCCGCATTAGAAAGAGATTGCCTTGTCCTCCAAAACTGCTTAGATAAGTAGGTCTTCCTAAGAGCAGCACTTTCCCATTGCAAGACATTTTATTCCTTTTTGAATCCTTTCACTAGTATCCTTTATGAAACAAATTGCATAAGAGTGATTACAGAATTCCTAATGTGGCCAGATGAGGGGAGCAGTTATCTCCTTTGGCTTGTAACTGATTCCCTCATCTATATATTCTCAAGTCCTATACGGCTTATTTGCAGCTTTTGTTGCCAGGAGGTCTGTTTCCTTTTTGGTTTCCTCATGAACATTTTCATCCAAAGTATATTTTGCATTTTTATTGGTCTTCCCTAGACATGTGGCCTTTCATCTACTGACATTGACTCCATATGTCAATCGCATCAGAGCATACAGCCATTAGAGCATTGCCTTGCAGTGATCCTGTGAGGAGTCACTGCCCATTTTCCAGATCAGATCCCTTTGTTACTCCGCTTTCCACAAGCAACAACCTATTTTCCCCTCTGTGGGAACAGGGATCTGTCCTACACCCTGCGTCTCTGCTCCAACTCTCCCAATCTATCCTTCAAACAGTCTTGCCACAGCCTTGCAACAAGCCTCTTGGTTCTTTTCTTTTGAAAATTGCCCTAGAAGTTAATGTACCTCCACTACTGCCTGTCGTCCACCACCTTCCCAAGTACTCCAAAGCCATAACAAATAACCCCATACATATGTGGCCTCACTGGCACCCACAGCATGGATGTCGAACCCTGAGGACCTACATTAACTTTGGAGACTGATACAAAATGATAAATATCAGAGACTTGGTTAAAGTATTCAGCAAGCTAAATCAATTACTCCATGCTGACCAGGCATCTATAGCTAGATTCTTCCTATCCTTAGCAATCTGACACCCTCTGAAATCCAGAGGGTTAGAGGGGCTGCACCAGTTCCCCACTGCATGTGGTTCAAGGTGAGGAGACCCTGCTGCAGGTGCGGGCTGGGTGGCTTTATCATGGCGTGCTGAGAAACTTGGACAAATGGAATACTCAAAGCCCTGCTGATTCCCCAAATAAGTGCAAATTCACAGAAAGCTCAAAGTCCCCCTCCGCCCCTCAGCATGCTATCACAGCACGATGCAAGAGTTTTCCGTGATGCAGATGAGCTCTTTCAGGCTTTTTCTCTGACACCAGAAAATCTCTGATCCATTTAGGCCAGGCTTTTAGGGTAAAAAAACAAATGAAGTGAGATGGGATGAGCAATGCTAGAGCTGCAGGAAGTTCAAGGCATGACGGGGCCTGGAACCGTATGTGCCTGGTCACACGTTAACATACACTTACAGTCTGCTCTTCCACTGGGGCATGCGTGGAACTCCAGCTGCTATTAATCAGAGTCGCATGTGCTTCTGGGCAGAAGAATTATAGTCTGAAATAACGCCGCTGCACATGGAAGCTCCTGCTATTTCAAGGCCTATTTCTTCCTTGCTCACAACAAAGCAAAAACCCCTGCTTGCTTGTTTTTGTCTTGATATTTTTCACAGATCTCGGCACAGTAGGCAGCCTCAGAGCAGACCCACAAAAAGGGTTTCTGTTTAGTTTGGATGGGGAACTACTTGTCAAAGAAAATTATACTGTAATCCTGGGAGATACAATAAAGCTGTCCCTTAAGTCCGGCATTTGCCAGTTGGAGGTGATTCTTAATGTGGATTTCAGTCCGCCTGTATCACATTTGCTAATTTTCCATGAATGATTCCTGATTTTCAATCGACCTTGGCCTTTAGGTTTGTAAAACTTTCTTTCACATCAAGGTCTTCTGGCAACATGAAATTTTGACTGAGATAAAATAAGAAAGAGAACAACAGTCTTAACAATATTGCAAATATTAAGTTTTCTGCTTTTTCTGACAACGAAGACGTTCAGCAGATGCTAGGTTCTTAGGAAATAGGTCTTCAATTTGTACTTCTGCAGGACCTCAGGTTAATCTTGTGATTGCTTTGAGACTCATTTTTCCTCCCATAAATGGACACTTTTTTCTCCATTGTGTCTATTCAGACTGCTATTTTCAGAGGGACCCAAGGCAATAGCTGTATAAATCTCATACAACAGTAAGTCTGTTCTAGTTTCATTAAATATCTCAGCACAGCCATTTCCTGGGAGAGTAGATCATTCGCCCTGCTTTCATACACATGAATTTGGTCCTATTTACACAGACTGATGGGCTACCTGATGGAGCCATCATTCTCTTTTCACATAGAATCTAAACTATTTCCTCTTGCTGGGAATTGAGCAGTTTTAAATCAAGATACCCCAGTTCATGGAAATTAGAAGATAATGCTATAAAATGCCTTATTTCTTCCTTATTCCTATGTAAATCTGTTTTATTAGACAAGCTGAAAGCATAACACATGGTTTGTATGAATAACGCTTCGTGCAATTGCCTGTTGTTCTTGGTGTTCTGCATCCAGGCTACTTTTCCACAGGGCAGCTTGTAATCACACCCAAAGACACTCTCTAAGATGGGAGTTATATTATTGAATGCTGTACTTCTGTTATTATATTTATATCTAGTGTGCCATATTGACAAAGAAATGGTTAACTGAAACACCACTTCATTTTTACAGTCAGGAAATATGTTGCATTATTATTATCAAAAACTGCTTTAGTTTAAAATATGTTACTGAAATTAGGAAAGCATAATAGAACATGCAAAGGAAAGGATTTCCTGATAAATGCTAAGCTGTATTTACTTTACTATATTAAGAAGTTAATATAGTAATGTAACGTAGAGAGCATAGACCAAAATCAAAGTTCATACGTTTAATGCCAATTCCAAGCAATTTAATTCCATGAGTCAGGGATTAATAACAGTGAAATTGGCTTAAAGTTATGAACCTGTTTTATTTGTATGTTTGTACTTTTAATGCATTTTTTTTTCAGATTCATTTAATTTGCCTCAAAATTCCAAGGTTCATCTCGGTGATCTTACAGGGAAAAATGCCATAATTTTTAATTGACAGCAGATATTCCTGCATAATTGTCTGCAAAACTGAGATTGTAAGTAAAGTGGTGAATACAACAAAATATACACAGTAAGATCAAGAAGGTATAGTAAACCTTATCACATACCATCATTCTGTGCCATCTAGTCACTCATCCACCCTGTCCTCCCAAAGTGTGGAGACAATACAAAAGGAGAATAAAAGTGATATGCAAAAAATCTCAAATGTGTTCCCTGAAATGACACTAAGTATGTATTTGGCTCAGCTTGTCTCCAAATCCGGAGGCAAAGAATGTGACATTCCACAACTTTAATTGCAATGAGAAAAGGAGACAATTTTGTACCATGTTCATAAGACAGTGTTCAATACTGCGTGCCAGTGCTGAATGTTTTCAAATGTAAATCTGATCGCAGGCTGCAGCCCATGTGGTATATAAACAACGCAGTGTGAAATGTGGGGGCTGACGTGACCATTATCAGAGCCTCATGCATGAGTTACGAGACATCATAAAATATTTTCATATTGTAACAATGAAAACTGAAGCTGCTCTGTGGTAGGCTTGTTTGATCTGATAGCTACCCCAGCTCCCTTTACGGGATTTAGCAGACAGAAGGAATGTTATTCAAATGCAATACTTCTAAATATGAAGATGCTTTCTCATAAATATCCTAAACTTTTTTTTAAAAAAAAGATTTCTTATCAAATGACTAGGGAAAATTTGAATATTAAGCCAAACGCAGGTAATATTTTCAAGTATTTTGGGAAATTCCACCCTGTCATTAAGCAGCTGAACTAGTTATCTAAATCAGGCTGAAGTAGAATTGCAATGTGAGCACGAAGTATGAGTCTTCTTTCATTAAACAAACAATTCGTGTATTTTATTCTGAAAATGAATGCTTCTTGCTTCTTCAGATTAATTCTATACAGTTGGATAGAGAGAACAAAGATAGTAGATCTACCTCTTTCAGAATAAAGCTAGCCCCACCAAACCTTGAGCCTGATTTTGTAAATGCTTAATGCCACAAACTTCCTCTGGCTCTGATAGATCCTTTTATAAATGCCTTATTTCTCTGCATTCATTATAAAAATGATTATTCCATTTGCATGACCAGATTAGATTTTATGAAATATATCAGTTGAGTTTCTGTATATTTGTGGTTTAGAGTCTGGGGATAGATCTTCTTAAGTTTTGGGTTTTAATCCTCCTAGTGACTTTGATTTTCTCAGTGATTTTCAGCTCATAATCATCTGATTTATCTGTGTTTCACTGTTGCTGCAACAGATAGTCTGCAAAAGCAGAAGACTTAGATGCTTTGTCTCACATGGAGATATATTCATTGGTGTGTTCAGTGTCTGCACTTTATCTGGGAGCAGGAAGCCAGACTGACATTCAGGCTGAGAAAAACATGATGGGGCAATCTGTAGGAATTGTAGGAATTTAATAAGATGATAGAGAGAAGAAGAGAAGATTAGAAAAAGAGAAGCTGTCTAGGTCCAGAGGGTGGCCTTAAGCAGTTGTCTCCTGGCCTGGGTGCAGATGGGTCTTGGGTTTCACTGCATGTGGAAAGGGATTACTAACTTGGAAAGGTGAGGTGAGATCCAAGGAGTTACCTTGACAAAGACACCTGGAAGAAGTAGGTACTGAGAGCATGGAGGGTAAAAAAGAGAGGGTTTCCATTGTGCTATGGCTTCCAGCAATGTCAGTGACAGAAGCCACAACTCAGAAATGTCAGCAGATAGTCTTCTCCACGGACCATTCTCATGTTTGTTCATAGTGGGTCTACTTGAAGGTCATGGAGTTACAGCAAGTTAAACAATGAGCTTCTTCAGACTCCTTTGGAAATCCTACCCTGCGCCTTCCTGCTTTCCCAATGGACATAAATGCTTCTTTCCATGTGGAGGCAGCGGAGAAAGAAAGCTGAACAGTGCCATGGCTGCAAGCAGCAGGGCTCAAAGGCACGGATACAAGACCAACAAAGATGCTGGGAAGAAGGGGAACATGTCTGCATGAGTGTCTCAGGAGATTTTTACTCAGGCCAGTAACGTCTAGGCATTGGCTTGTGGAGTTGGCTTGGATCCGACCAACTTGGATCCAGGGCCGTGTGCGGTCGGGGCTGGAACAGCCCTCCGTGGAGAGAACCCTTCGAAGCAGGGAGCTCAGCTCTGTGGTTTCTGCTAGCTGCAGAACTGACTTGAATGGCAAGAGCTCACGGGAAGAGCTGGACCTCGCAGGGTATAACTGAGTCTAATTTGTCTTCCTGTCATGAGCAGAAGGTTTGATTACTTTTTCCCCTCTCTATATTTATTGAAGAATATGGTAAAGATGAAAACAAACAGTTAAATATTCCAAACTATTTCAGCTTGGCAGGATATCTTCTTTTCTTGTCTCCACAACGTTTTGCTTTAGGGACACACACGCACACGTACACACGTGCACTGAATTCAGGTCTGCGGTGCCTTTGCACCGAGCTGATTCCAGTCAGCCTAATCACAAAGCCGGGCAAAGGAAAAACTGAATTTTCAAACTGATGACACATTTATACCAGAATTGTAACTTTATAATATTAATGTATCATTTAACTTACATGTATACTTTGGAATGTTTATAACTACTGTAAATCATAGGCGAGAGCAGCCAAGAGAGTGCCACACAACATTCCTAGCACAACTTGTAAAATAAATACAACAATCACAGAAGAACAACATTCCCTGTTACAAAAGGGAAAATGTAGCTGCCTGGGTGCAGACGGCGAAAGAGCTCCATAAAATCTTTACGAAGCCCAGGCACACGCAAGGGAAGTGGAGTCGTGTTTTCTCTGTGCTGCCACCCATGCTCTGGCTGTGATCCTCAGTGAAGACTGTAAAGTATAAAATGTTCTCAAGCCAGCATGAATAAAGTGTTGTGTCTTGGTAAAGACACTAGGCATCTGCTGAGGCTACCACTTGGCATCACTGTTGTCTTCTGTATGACAAGTCATCCCTGTGCAGTGTGCAGCACTCCATGACCTCTGCTCACCTTCCCATGAAGGGTGCCTTAAAAAGAATAAAGTCCAACTATTTCCTGACCCATAAAATTCTGTGGCTGATTTCTGACCTATTAACCTTCAGTTTTTCTTTCAAGGTTTATAGTACTTTTATGACTTGACCAATGGACTGTAAAATACACATTTAAATGCATTCAACTCAGATAATCATCTCATCAGTAAAACAGTCTAGCTTCTTCCTTGGATGCTAAGCACTCTAAAATCCTTCTGGATTCCCCAGCATGCTTACCAGTACCAGTACCTGTTTCTTCTCATTGAAGTAGGCAAAACAGAATGATGCAAACACCTTCCGTTCTTAGCAGATAGTAAAAATGCTTGCAAATCTTACTGGAAATTCCCTTCACCTTCAGAGCTGGATCTATGGAAAAATCATATCCAAATTTAAATTCAAGATACCTACAAACAGTAAAAATGAGTCAAATTTTCAGGTCAAGGCTAAGCTGAACATATGACTATTTTTCCAGTTTTGTTGTGCTAAAAATATAGTTGAAATGCTAGTACAATGTGGTAACATTGCACAGGCAGCAAAATACCAAAATAACACCAAGGACAGGAGAATGTTTTAATGTACTTTCTGGTAAGTTATTTAACATGCTTTTGTTGGCAGTGGAGGGTTTTGAGCTTTGGATCAGGCCTGAATTAGTTAGAGCAGGCAGTAAGCAGTGCCTCTCAAGTCATGGCTGTTCCCAAACACAGCTGGAGGCCAACCTAATGGGACACTCAGTTCTGCTTCTCTAACACGAGCACGATGAGTATCTTAAGTGTAGAAGAAAGAAAAAACACCATTTATGTGGGACTGCAGATCCTGAACTGAAATTCATGATTGAAGCTCATTTGACCAGAAGAGGCCCTAATTGCACCTATCTATCCTAGGAAGAACGAGCCCCACAGCCCTGTCCTGGGCTGCAGAAGCCGCGTGTGGGAAGCCGAGCTGCTGTCCGAGGTGGGTTGGCAGAGCTCCACACTGGAGGGTTTTGGCCCTGCTCTCTGCCATGGGTGGATGGGAAGAGCTGTGGTTCAGCAGAACCAGCCTGTCCACCTGCACGATGCTGCTGCTCAACCACTTCCCCTGGCAACTTGTCCCCTTCGACCAGGTTAACAACCCAAAGAAGATGTTTCCTCTTCTCCCCAGTGGGACCATTTCTTGCTACAGCCATCAATTAAAGGATGTATTTTCATTCACTGCTTAATTTCTAATGTGTTTTGTCCATCTCAAACACAACATTCATATTTTAAGTCAAATATAGCTCTGCCTATGCTCATACACTTTCTCTGTGCAGCCTCTGTGTTTCAGCCTCTATATTTAAGAAACATGAACCTAGGAAGTGTTTATAGAAGTCTAATTATAGGTTTATCTGTTCCAGTCTTTCCATGACAGATCTTTTTCCTTCAACATATGGAGATTAAATACATAAAGCAATATTAGTTTACATTTAAGTTATGGCATGCTTCTAAAAACACCAGGAAATTCTGTTTTGAAGTTGACCTGGCAGTGTTAACTCCTGTTGACTTTATATTTCTTTTCTCTCATTGGTATGAACTGAGGACAGAGCATGGCTTGAAGCTGAGTGATACTGCCTCAGACAGACATCTGCAGAGACACCTCATGTTAATCCCATTAGGTTACTCTACAGGTTCATTTGGGCCCTTTTTGAAAGAAAGAGCAAAAATCCCACATTTGTCAGCAGCCCAGAACCAATTGCAAGTAATATATGAGATTCCAGTGTATTTACTCTGAGTCAAATAAAAGAAAATGAACCAAACTTGAGGGAATTTACGTCAGAGCAGCTGTTTGCGTGCATCTTCTGCTAGCCTTAACTCTCACACTTTGGGCTTTCCGGTTAGCGTTTACAATAATATCATTGCATCATAGTTCCAGTGTTTAATATTCCCTCTTTCAAAATATGAAGTTGCAGCTGACTCCCTGTATCCTTCTGGGATAAATGCAGAAAAAGTTTTACTTAACAGCTGCTATATATTATTATTATTACCTATTACATCATATCTTATTACAGCTCTATTACATGTTTCCCCTAAAATCTAATCACATTCTGAAATTGTTTACAGCGAAACTAGAAATAGGCTTGAGACATGAAGTTCACATCCCAGCATGGGTCTGAACTCTCTTGAAGTTCAAATTTGTTCAGATGCAGCATTTAACTCTCTTGCTCCTGAAGGACAGTATCAAAGCTTGGCAGTGCCGGTGGCAGCAGCAGTGATTGTCCTGTCTGGAGATGATGGAGACGGCCCTTTTTGGAGCACATCTCAAATGGCAGTAGAGCAGATGGGGTTATATGTTCTGATGTCTCCTAGCTCAGAGGCTGAAAGATAAGGATAAGGAGCAAAATTCTGGTCTCATTTAGGTCAATAGCTGATCTTTCCTTGATTTCAGCAGAGCCAGGATTTCCCTGCAGCTGGAGAGACAGATGACAGACAGAAAGACACCTAAGCACATAATCTGCAATCAATAAATCAGTTGAACTAAGCTACATTTATTTACTCAAAATGTGAGCAAACGCTAATTCAGGTGCATCACCCTACCCACACCAGACACGGAGGAGGACAGAGAGACTGCAGTGCTTTAGAGTCCTAAGAAATAGAGAAAAACTCTTCTGCACTCAGGTTTGTCCACTAAAGAGAGCCATGAGCGCCTGCACAAACTCCTGAGGAAGTGGCCCAACCACTCAGGAGCTGAACCACAATGGCCAGATTTCTTTTTTTTACTTTTCACCCTCATGCAAGCTGTGAAATAGCCACCTGAGTAGACAACAATGATGCTTATTGCTCCCAGGGAGCACCAGCACAACTTCTCTTAGCGGAGCAATTACTGCTACTGTGGGTAAGTCTTCCATGGATCCGTCCCTTTGTAGAATTACAAATTCATAAAGGTAGGAAAAAAAGCAATCAAGGTCACAAACCTTACCCATATCCTGACATTTCTATAGGTCTTTGCTTTACAGCTATGATATTAAGTAGTTTGGCTAACTTTTTAGAAATGTTACTATTTTCTCGACAAAATGTCAAGTAAGTTTTCAGGGGGGAATACTTCATAACTGAAGTATGTTTTCCTAAGGGCAATAAACCACGAAGAAATGTACTTTTTTCCCACCCAGCCTTTGAGCCAAAACTTTCACATGTTTTTCAAAGAAATAAAATTATAGGTGTTTTTCTGTAGTAGGGCGAAGTACCACCTGGGTGGCAGTGGTAGAAAGCTGGGCAAACTTTATAAATCTAGAAGGGGGAGATTGTTTTGGCATGACTTAGGGTTATAGCCTGGGTTTCCTATGCATAATTTTAAAGGGAATTGCTCAAAGCATCAGGAAACTCTTGCTGGGACACTCTACCCAGTGTATGGCTCCTGCCTCTTCAGACTCTATGGAAGATTGCCATCGATGGAAAGAGGACCTTTTCAGTGCAATGAACAGTGGAAGCAAGAGGCAGACTTCTCATTATTTCTATATCTGACAGGTCCCGAGCCCTTGTACATGCTGGTTTAAGAGACCAGCCTGTAAAGTGAGTTAGAAATAATGAACTGGTCATCATGGTTTAATGGGGTTCCACTTTGACGGCTGAGGTGCATTCCCATGCCTCGCTGACCAGGAGGACTGCACCATTGGATTGGCATTTGGGACGCTGCCAGCCCGCTCTTGCCTCTGTAGAACCGATGAAAGAGCATGCTGGTATTTTGTAATTACTGAGCGGAGGGAAGTGCACTTTTGTTTTGGTCATTTAGTCATAGGCATCACCATGCTCAGAGTGTTAGGAAATATTTCTTTCCAACTGAAATAAGAGAGGAAATGAATTAACAGAATGTCACTTCACCATGATCACTTCACAACAGGAGGGTGAAGGTGAGGATAAGTGAAGAACTGAGGAATTTTTTCATAAAATGGGTAAGAGTGGTGCAAAACTACTGAGAGTTAAAAAATCCATTGCTGTGCTGCCTTGCACCCTGATGAAACAATCCAGTCCTGAAGCTGTGGGGTTTTGGTTTGTTTGTTTGTTTGTTTGTTTAATGTTAAGAAATAGGCAACATGAATTTTTTTGACTGGAAATCAAACAGAGGGAAAACTAAAGAAAATCTACAAAGGAAATATCGTTTTCTGGACTGCTCTGTGTGCTGGCTTCCTACGTGATGTACTGAGGAAAGTCTGAATCCTGTGGAAGAAATCCATGGAGAGGGAACAGCAGCAATCACAAATTATAAAAGATGGAGCTGGTTTTAATCAGGGCTGACTCTTCACAAATAACAAGCGGGAAGGAGAGGTTAAAGTGAGACATAAGCTAAGCCAATAAAGCCTTCTTTGAGACAGCTTAAGAAGGGCGTATTTCAATAAGCCATAGTGATGAGAGAATCAAACAGCTCAACATGCCCAGAACGTACAAGCCCTGTCTAACTCCAGGCATATGCAGTTAAGCTGACTACACTGTCCATGGAGAGAAGTTGAGTCCTAATTTAGGACCTCTGAGTAACCATCGTCAGGAGGCGACTCTCTATTGACTAGGCAGCCAGGCCAGGTCTTAATTGAATTAGATCTCTAAAATTAGACCGTGTGAATGTCTGCACTCCCCTCATCTCCTCCCCACTCTGGAACATGCATGTATATCATATGCCTGGGAGCATTCTAGCAGTTTTCAAGATTATGTGGGGAAAAGTACCATTTTGGAGTGTCTAATTAGTGAGAAAGTTATGGACAGGAGCAGTATTTGGTTCTGCTTGCAACCAGGATGAAGAGAGCTTTCCTTCTAGGAAGAGAGCCAGGCTCTCCTGCTGGGCTTTACAGGATAAAGACAAGCAGTGATAGTGTTGCAGCTAATTTAAGTATAATATAGATAAATTGCATGATTTTGAATAGTTCTGCACCCAGCATCCTACAGGAGCCCTAAAATTCCCATGTTCATCTTCTCAAGCTTCTGGTGATCACCAGGTAACAATTGCACTTATCTAGGTTAAAACAAGAGAGTACTGGTATAGAAGCCCAAATTTAAGATGGAAATCTTAATCTGATTGCTGTGGCTTAGTTGCATCAGGGCTATCATATAATTCCCACAAGCTGTGTAAATGATTCGGATACCAACTGATGTTAGGGCCAAGGGAAAAAGCAGCTTTCTGGATTTCTGTCACATACTGGCAATACCTAGAGCAGAATCATCCAAGCCCACAAGTAAAAAATGTCAATGCGTACTGGCTTTTTTTTTTCCAGTATAAAGCTGTGGTTTGTGTGGGTTGCCTTAGTGTCTTTCAAGTAACTAGCCTGCTGCTATGCAAACATTTAGGGTATGCAGTGGCCTGTGTGGATGCTGTCTTGATTTATAGTAAACCCTGGGAAGAACTCCTATAGCACCTGAAAGCAATCTTTCACCAACCCAAGGAAGCAGAGTTGACTTTTAATTCCCCAGTGCTCAGTAAAAGCAGGAAATCATATAAACTTGTATACGTATATGTGTATATATATGTATGTTTGTATGTATGTATGTTTATATGCATGTGTATATGATTAAGGGACACACAGTAACACAGAGGAGTAATGAAAACAGAGATCAATAAAATGCAGGCCAAAAAAAGCATCTATTACTGACTACTAAATGGCAGATGAGATCTTTTCTAGGCATGTGAGTACATTATTGAAAATTTACTCCACATTTTGCCATGCTAGCTGCCCTATTAACTGATCTCACTAGGAAAAAAGATCATCCAAAGAAGGATGGTAAAAAAATGAACATTTTCTGTAGACAAATTTTTCTGAATGTAAATTCCCTATGTATACCGAGATTTTAATAAAGCTGCTGATAGCATTTCACTGGAAGAGGTTATCTGTCACACTAAAACAGACATGTTTTAAACAGATATGTTAAATAACAAGATATTCATAATATTCATAAATCCAAAGTTAGTAATTCTGCAATTTTATATAAGTTTAGTGAGCTACATTTGCTTTGGACCAAATGTACTTAGGAACATATTTTTTCCAAGAAGAAAGAAAAGGATCAGTTTCAAGCAACACAATTGAACTTTGCTGAAGTAGATTTGGAACAGATCTTCTTAAATGTACCTCTTTTATTAAAAAAGGAATAGCCTAAAAATGATCAAACACCAGCCAAGTCTCTTACAGGAGGGCAATGTGGCCCATGACTTCCCGCAAACCAGAGATCACTTTGGTTATCCAGGGGTTGCACTCAGCGTACATCAAATGAGGGAGGAAAAAGTGATTCATGCAGAAGAATGACCAGTATAATATTGTTTCCTTCGGAGAAAATAACTTTTCCAACCCTGAGTTTCATGATTCTTCACTCCCAGGGCAAATAATTTTGAGCAATAAAAGGAGGGAAAATCAGGTTTGTTTGCAATATAATTTTTCTCCTTTGGAGTGAAGAATGGGCTTGGCCCAAAGAAAATACCCTCAATCTGTGCTGCAGGCAAGAGCAGAGTGTCCCTCACCTGCCCCAGCTGCAGAGAACAGGCACAGGGGTGGTGAAGGTGCTTCCCAGAGCCACGGGGACACAGCCAGGCTCGCGTTTTGCTCCAGCTGAACCCAGCCATGCCCTGGGTCTGATCAGCTGCCACATACTCATTCCGACCATCCCTGTCCCCTTGTGTCACGTTCAAAGGTTTTTATTTATAGGATACAGCCTAGCGTAGCACTAAGGAAACTGTTTATCCAGCAACAGCAGTGGTTGCAAGAGCAGCGCGCACAACTGCGGTTCCTCCGGTGCTACCTGCTGGGAGCAGGACGATACTCCCCAGGAGGCACCGGCATGGTCACACATGCTTCTCCTCACCCCTGGGAGACCTGCAACCTGCTCCCAGAGACCCAGGCACTAAATCCAGTCTTTGCTCTGTAGAAAGCTGCTGTCTCCAGCGTACACCCAAGCCCAGCTGTCCTACCTGGACAGCCAGCTGGCTTTGCAAAGAGGGAGAGCTTGGAGTTCACTGAGACCACACGATGCTCCCCACAGAGCCCAGCACATCCTGTGGAACCAGCAGTGCTTCAGCAAAGGTGCTATTGAAGGAAGGATTTGCACTTATCCTCTGGGCATTTGCACTTGAAGGATTTATTTAAAAAAACATGGAAACCCAGCTAATCTTTGCACCCTGAGTAAAAGAATCCGTTGCATTCCTTCCTCCCTCTGTGTAACATGACATGTGGCTCTGTCACTTGGTTTTCCATCCAAGAACCCTGGCCTAAGCTCTATTTTTTTAGGCACACTCACATTTAATTAAAAGGAAACTATCAGAAGTTGAAGTAACTCTCTCAGATATGCTGTATCCAGCCCCAGGTTAGGCCCGTTCATGACTTCTCTGTGCACAATTTCCTCCAGAATTCTGCCCTCACTTGAGACCCAGTGTGATGCAACATCACTTTCCACACAGAAGATATGGTAATGCTGGCTTGACAAGTGAAATTAATTATTGCATTCCATTAATTTTGAGTCATGCACCCAGCCCATGGAAGCTAGGAGAACCTTGTGAAAAACAAACTCACTACATTGTACTGTAATATTATTCTTGGCTGGGGTTTCAGCCAGCCTGCTGGGGTCCTCCTGACCTGCTGAGCTCCGCAGCAGTTCCCCTGCTAGCATCGGCAGAGCAGCTGCTGTCCTCAGAGAGGGAACAAGAGGTTCACTCTTCGACTGGGACACTGCTAACACAGCAAGGGCCTCCTTGGGACCTTTAAACCCAACGCTGAGTTTAGCTTAGGTGGCAGAGTTGGCTCCTCACACTCTTGAGCACTCAGTTCTGATTACATATTTACTTACGATTGCTAAGTGACAGTATCGAGCATTTCCTGTGCAGAGATGAATCCCGGACAACGCCATGGGAATGGTGATGGCAAAGCAGCTCTGAGAACCAGTTGACCTGCTGAAAGTCCCTGTGAGCAACCTCCTCAAACCTTCTGCAGTGCAGCCCTGTGCTACTGAACCCATGCTGGTATCTCTTTGGTCTTAGAAAGGAGCGGGCTCAGTGACTCAGAGGAGAAGCACTGCCCATCCCCATGGCGTTAAGCTAAGAGTGAGTCAGGCCTGTTCTCTGGGGTGGTTACTGACAACGAGCATCTGCTGAGCAAAATCAGTTCT
>JAUBOD010000291.1:267745-278268 GCA_032353885.1 Nothura maculosa
GCAAAGTGTCAAAGCATAATCCAGTCCAGACCCTTAAGAACAACAAGGCTGCGTGGTGCCCCATCGCTGCCCGGAGCATTTGCACTGTTCGAGCATGAGGGCCAGGCCTCCCCAGCACGGAACACGCTGGATACTCCGGCGGGGAGGCCGGACACAGTCCTTGCAGCCAGGCCAAAGGCAACGTGGAGAAGGTTAGACATGCAGTCTAACCCTGTGATGCACATATGTTCTTCTAGCTGTATCTCCAATATGCAAAAAGTTTTAAAATTATTTTTTAGTATGTAATTCTTGGTAGTCCTTCCAATAAAGTTGTGTTACTGCAGTATGCTCTTTGTGGCTGTGCCATTTTGGTATTGGAATCACTTTGTTTTATTTCTATATCTCATTCCCATGGTACTTCTTTTATGTTTCCCCTCCTGTATTTTTATCAGTTTATTTTATTCTAGTTTATGCTAAAGTTAAAAATACCAATTTCTGCTTTCTGGTAAGATAATTAAAATATCTGACAAGGCAAACAAAGGAGATGTACATTCCAGCTTTTTAAGGTTTTTTGTTTGTTTTTTCAAAAGAAGACACTGTATTAAGCTTTAGAAGCTTTCTCTTTCATTTAAATCAGCCAACACAAAAGTGATTCTTAGGTAATATTTAAGAAGATATTTCACTCAAGTCCTGAACACTCTTGGAATGTTTTCAAAGCAGAAAATGAAGGAAAGTCCACCATTAACAGGCAGTTAGAGAAATTTTCAGATTACTTTCAGTTTCTTACTTATCTTGGCACTCCATTAAAATAATTACATTTGCTGTAGCAACAGAGAGATTGATTAGACAGAAAAATCTCATTGTTAAAATGTTTAACATTATATTTGCCCCACTTAACAGCTTTTAATTCAGAGTAAAAGAGTGTGCTGAGTGCATAAGCTTAACAATAAAAAATAGAAAGCAATTTCCATGAAGGGGCTTCAATTTTAGCTTTAGTCTAATTACTAAAAAATGGGTTCTCTGACTTGCTCTAATTTTTCCTGGGATTAGAAGACTTTTAATTATTGCTTGGAATGAATCTTAGCCTAGCATGAAGCAACACATTAAAGCTGAGAATTTAAAAGCACCTATAGAATACATATATCATTAAAATTCAAGGGCACGGGCAGCTTAGCTCCCTTTGCTCCTTTGAACATCTCAGGCTTTCCTATTTAAAAAACAACATCTGTGAAAATTGCAAATATATATATATTAATTTTGACACCATCTGCATTTTAAATGGGGATATGACAAAATGCCAACCCTGCCCTCGACTCCACCAAGCCCTTCCTTTGTACTTGCAGAGCAGTAGTCTTCCTCAGGTCCCAGGCATTTTCTGATTGAAACTCACAACCAAGCAGAAATCCTTCATGGAGACCTCCAAATTCTGATGACCAAAAGGTAGTGGGTTGCTATTAAAAGCCCAACTTCATGCATTAATAAAATCTTTCAGTGCAAGACCCCTGATGATCGAGCAGGTTGGGGCAAGTGCCTGCAGAGCTGGGAGTTAAGCTCTCTGTGAGCCTCCTTAGCACACAGGTAAAGCCCAACTCAACGTTAACCAGCACCGTCTTCCCTGGCAGCGCTCCAGCTGATGGGGACCAGGCTCTGCCAGCCCTCTGCCGCACGGAAAGTGGCATTTATCTTTAATTTTTTCTCCCTCTGAATTTCCACTGGATTCCCATTACAGACAGAAGACTGGCAAGTGTTCAGATTAAACACCAGAGTAAATTTGCTTGGCTCCAAGGAAGACATTTCTGGGTCGAAAGCTAAATTGTGTTGCTGTTTTTCCACCTGTTAATGTATAGATTATATAATAGAGACATATTTTCTTTTTTTTTTAAAAAAAAAACTCATGTAGTAGCCCTGATGTGGATCTTCACAGCACCTTCTTTGCTTCGTAGAATAATGTCAATGCTTTTCTCAGAAAGATCAGAGATAGCATTCTAAAACTTGAAGATTTTGCTTGCAGCTGAAGCTTTCTATTCATGAACTTTACTGAAATTTCAGCCCAAAGCCATTTCTAAGGTGTATGTGCCTGGCAGTGCAAGAGCTTAGGGCTAGCAATTGTACAGCTGTGGGCAGCGCTGCTGGGAATCCAGAAGGAAGGGTCTCAATCCGCGTGTGTGTTGGGATGCCCCAGGTCCAGAGTCCAGCTTCCTGCAGTGCAGCGGTCAGATGAGAAGATCAGTCCCACATTTAATGATGGGACAAGTGTGTGTGCCGAGTTTCCCAGGCAAAGGTCCCTCCGAAGCCTTGCCCGGGAGCTGCTCCGAGCCCATGCTGCTGCCAGCGGGATTCATGATTCCCAAGGCTCCGCTCCACTCGCCAGAGCAGCATGGGCATCACACACAAGGCTGGCAGCGCAGCTGCCCCTTGCGTGTTCAGAGTGCTCTTGAACCTACAATGGCAATTGCTTGTTCCTTTTTAATCTTTCCTTAAACAAAGTCACAGTTCTTATGCAGCCACCTCTGAGGCAGGGAGGGAAATGTTTTCCTAACAATTACTGCAGTCAGCTTAGCTGGGCATTTCAAGATACCAGACATTTCAAAATATACAATAACAGTAATCTTCAGAAGTATTTTATTTTTTGAAAAGTGTTATTTGGGGAGAAAGCCCACACTCCCTTTATTCACAATTAGCTTCATTTCTCACTGTTTGGAGAATGAATTGGAAATCATTGTTTTAGATGAATTTGGCAGCAATTAACACTTATTTCCCTTTAATAATACATGGAAGAGTATTATTCCTCGTTAACTAAAGTTCAGAATTGACCAAGTTACATTGCATTACATTTAGTTGTGTTGTGTTTCATAATCAAGAGATTGTAGCCTCATGGGTTTGGCCATATTTTTATTTATGCATATGACTTTTTTTTCCAATATTGTCTCATTGTATCCTGTCTCTCATGTAAAGCTAAAAAGCCCTGTGATCTCTTTTCCACAATAGTGGCACATTGGTCAGTAAACACATTTGGACCATTTCAATTTCTTTCCTGAATAGTGAAAAAAAACAAACAGTAAAAGAACCAAAACCATCATTTTGGCTCTGCCCATTTCTGCAACCATCTGGAGACATTCAAATAGGTTTGGGGTTATTTCTCATCCATAGGGATTCTGTACAGAATACAGAGGCCAGATTTATAATCATCTGATTTTGGAATATCTAAACTGTCACTGTTTTGATACACTGCACTGGCTCCACAGAACTGCCGTGACTAGTGAGAAACATGGTCTGATTTATGATTACATATTTTTGTTAAGATTAGATATTTTTGTGCAAAACAAGGTTTTCCAAAACATAAGATGAAAGTAAATGGGTCATATTTATAGTTCAAATATTGCCAAAAACTCTCTCTCTACCACTACTAGGTCTAGACATCTCTCTTTCATGCTAATAGCACAAATGCTGTAACAGCAAACCAGCTCACAATTGCAGGAATTGAAACCATCCTGAAACAAGAATAAAAATGACTAACCTCTTTTCATCCTCCAATGCAAAGAAAAAACAGGGAGGTGATGGTGATAAGAGTGGAAACCTCTGTAGTTTGTGCAGAATAACTACATATACGATGCCTTCCTTCACAGCAGAAGCCATCAGCTTCTGGATGACTCTTCACCCACTGATCCTGAATTGGTTGGGAACACCTGGGACAATTTGGATCATGAGGCTCACAGCTGTCCCAGGCTGGCCCACCTGAAAACCTTCTCTTAAGCAGACCAAACTCTGCAACAAATAGGTTTTGTCCCTCTAGCACCTCATTCTCTCAGATGAGGGCTGTACATCTGTCCAAAAAGCAGTCCAAGCCCCTCATCACCTATCAGAGGTTGCACAAACATCTGAGATGTATGGCATCTTCTCTCATGTCTTTCTGTCTTGTAATGAAGTGTGCTGATTTGACCCTCATAAGATTCTTTGAGTTACAGTTTTAAATGGAACATTGACAATACTGAAAAAAGGCATATACCCAAATAAAAATATGGCCAAACCCACCGGCTAACCTGGACAATGTTCCTTTAAGTTTAAAGGCTCTGCTGTGCCAAATGCCCAGATGTTAACAATCTCTTTTAGAGGCTATTGAATGCAGGAAGGACATGTTTTTAGCAATTAGAAAACTAGTAGTGCACTTACACATGGCAATATTTAGCTGAGCTTGTGTGGGTAATAGCTCGGCACTTTGGGACAGTTGGTGGTTGTTTGAGGGTAGCAAGGAGGGCTTGTGTGAAGGGACCTGCTGGGTAGGCACGCTGAGCAATCAGGTACCCGTGGTGCCCTCTGAGATGAAAGTGTGTTAAATAATGCAATGCGCTTAGAAGTTATTCCTTTATTCCCTCCTTAAAAGAAAGCTTTGAAAACACTTTTCTACAGGCTTGAACAGGAGTAGGCAAAGCACATGCATACACACCAGAAAAGCTGCATGCAGTGCAATAATGCTTTGGGTATATAAGGGTACTACGTATTCAAGGTTTGAAATAGAGTGAAGGATGTCCTTAAGCATTTCTCTAGGCGGAGCAAGAAATAAATAAGTGATTAAGTGCTTTTCTGCATGGGGCACAAGTGTGTCCTTGTTGCTGTTCGCGGATTCCTTTATAGATCATTCCTATTCTTACCAGGAATATTACATCCTAGAGGGGCTCTCAAACAGTGAACAGGTGCCTATTAACATTGTTTCGAGGGCAGACGTATGACTCCTGCAACGATCTATGATGCATTCCCCACAGTAGCATGAATTTGGCTGATGGCCTTTGTAATTCGTCTTTGCTGATATCATTATGTGCCTTGAGTGTATTTATCTGCCCAAACCGAAAAAATGAATGATTGTTCAACAGGAGAAAACAAGCCTTTTTATAACAGCTTTGGACTAGGGACTTGGGAAAGGCTTCAGTTTTCAGTGTGCTCCCATCTGTTTAAACAGCTGTTTATGGTTACTCTCATCACTGAACAAATAGAAGGTTATTTTACCTTTCTTTATAGATGGCCCAAGTTCCTTCTCACTTCCTCTGTCTGTGCAGGATGGCAGTGGCCATGCTTGGAGTCACAGGCCTTTGCAGCCAGACAGTCCTGCACGGTTTTCTGCATGCAATGGTGCAACTGGCATTTCTTACACTGAAATTGTACACTGAAAATTGGATTACATGTGAGGAAACAGAATGGGGCCATAGCCAATCCAAACAATCCTCCCATTGATCTCAGTGGGGTTTCCAACCTTTCAGGTTTCATGGGCCCACATGGAGTCTCCTGACAATGGACTTGCTTTTCTTGTTTTTTTCTTTTTCAAAACTCTTAGAATAAATTCACAGTTACCACAAAGGCCATGGAAACAGACCAAAAATCAAGCCTTTAAGGCATTTACAAAAGAATATCATCTAAACCCTTACAATCTTAAAGGGTGAGCACTAATGATGCCTTGAATAAATTTTACTACTTACCCTACAAACAACCAAGACATACGATTACATTTACTCCTACTTTCTAAACCCCATGCTGTCCTAAAGGTGCTGGTCTCAGTGCACACTACAGCTTCAGAGCAGCCTCTCCTCCTGCAAGAGCCAAAGCTAGTAGTGACTTTGTCATTCCTGAAAATAAAAGCAATTTTTACACATGGTTCTTCTTCTCCCTTCCTGGTTATGGGCAAAATAGAAGAGAACAGGACCTCCAACTGAGCTTAACAAATGAATACCCACTCAGGAGTAAATTCAAATTTTAATGAGGAATTAGGGCTTTGGAGGTGTCAAGTGCTACGACCATCCCAGGTCTCATGTCACTGGGAGGGGGAATGGGCTTCTGCTGGTCTTAGTTAATGTTGGGCTTAGTTAATGTTGGGCTGCTGTATTGTGAGGGAAGCAGCATAACCACAGAATCAGCACCTACTTTTTGA
The DNA here is from genome assembly GCA_032353885.1 of Nothura maculosa. Classification (NCBI taxonomy): domain Eukaryota; kingdom Metazoa; phylum Chordata; class Aves; order Tinamiformes; family Tinamidae; genus Nothura; species Nothura maculosa. Next base: position 273,642 of record JAUBOD010000291.1, read on the forward strand.
ACACCAGCCCAGATTTTGCTTTGGAACAAGAACTTGGACTCACATGAATTGTATGAGGGATTGGCCTTGAAAAAATCAATGGGTGCTCAGTATCTGGCAGGATCAAGTCCATGGTGAGCAAGGAACTTGGCCCAGATGTGGAACAACACTTCTTCTGCTTTCCAGCCCCATGGTGTAACCACCAGACCACAAACGTCTTTCCCACTTTTCGCTGTTAAGAAGGAAGCGTCAGTTTTCAAGTTTGGAGAAATGTGGTGGACTGAGGGCAGGAAAGACCTGTCATTCATAGGAAAATATGGGCTAAAGTTTCAAGATCGATTTTAATTTCAAATTTCCTTACTGCTGATAGAGTCTGGGAGCAAAAGACAGTTCAGCTGTCCCCAGCTCTGCAGCACACAGCTAGATCGCTCCTCTAGCTGCCTCTCCAAGTGTCTGCAAAAAACAAGGACCCTTCTGCATTCCCCCACATGCAGCACAACAGTGGCACCTTGCATGAGATAGAAAGCTGGCTCGTTTTCAATTCTTCCATAACCCCAACCCCCAAAAAGGGACCTTGAATTACTGCGCCGTGCTGATTAGCATGGGATATAAATCACAGCCAGCTGCTCCCGCCCCGCCATGGGAAGCCAGCTCTCCTCAGCGCCTTGGGGCGCATGTGTTCCCAACAAGTCACCCTGAAACAAACCCAAAGCTGCTGCTGGTGCCATGTGCTACACAAGCTGCTGCAATTATCTCTTGGGATGTGGGAGAGCCTGTGAGCTCTATCTGCTTCAAACCTTTGCACTCAGACAGTATCAAGTTAATTATAAAATGTGCCAAGGGGGAAGCAAGGAGAAACCTTGTTAACCTTTTCTTTCTGTGGTTTCCCCCCCTCACTGCATTTACATTGGCCTTGAAGAACTGGGACATTTTGCAGATGGTTTAGGGTCTATAAATTCTTGTTTAAATCATCACGAGCCAAGTATAACAGGTAGCAGTCCAGACTTCTCTAGAAAGGACAAACCCCAGCTAAGCATGTAAATAATATTCCAGTGCTTTTTATCATATAAATGCATACACTGAGCCAGGTACCCCAAAAAATGTATTCATTTTTCCTATTGTTACTCATTAAAGTGCATTAGACATCTACTGCTAGATTATTTTTAAATTCTCTGTGAATATGCCAAAGAAAGAGATTAAAGCTTCATAGCTCTTCCCAGCCGCCCTGTGCCAGGATGCTCTCAGGTGCCTCACAGAGACAACCTGAGCACCAGAGATTTCCCTGTGCCCATGAGCCTTGCTCAGCAGCATCAGAGCAGCCTTCCTGCAAACACAAAAAAAGCAGGAGAAAGGCACCTGCTCGGGATGAGCTTGTCATGAGATATCACAGTGTTTTCCTTGCTAGCCAAGCAGAACATGCCAATACTCTCCCATAGCACGTTGTGCTGCTCCGGGGATCAGGAGAAATAGGGTGCTCAGGACTGCACCCCACAGCTGGGACACAGCCTGAGCTGGAAACTGGTACCCAAACCATATAGCCCCGGATCCTCATGCACCGCTGGGGAACATTGTGCTTCCTTCTCTTCCTCATGCAACAAGAGCTGCTGAATGCAGGCTCTGTAAGTTGTGTTTAAGCTGAAGATACGTCCTCTGCACATACTAACTGTTTTTATTTGAGAGTGCAAGAAACAGAATCTGCACCTTGTATTTATTTTCTTTCCTGGGATTTCTGAGAAATCCAAGAATCCTCTCCAGGCTTGTTTATTTTCTACACCTTTTTCTGTCCCCACCTGCCAACTCTGCATCAAGGTAAATCTGTTGGCGAGTCAAGGGGTGTTAAATGTACATAGCTCCCTCCAGAGTTTCTCTGTGAGATTCACTGAAGCTCTTGTCATGAGAGACACTTTTCTCCTACAAGGCCCCAACAACCAGGGTTTAATTTTCAGCTGCATCTAGTTTTGTCTGAGAATGGACAAAAGGAGCCACAGATGGGAAGTCACCCACAGACACTGAGAAAGATGCTGGGGGTCCCTTTAGTGCAGAACAACATCTCACAGACAGCCTGTGATCAAATTACCTGGCTGAAAATGGAGCCTGCATGTTCAGAAAGATTTATTTATTTTCTAGTATTGTGCTTTCACTACCATTTTTGTTGTCGTTTGTGCTCACAAATACAAGTTATCCTGAAAAGTCAGTAGGGCCCATTAATCAGCATATACTCCATAAAATGTGGCTCTTGAAAGGCAAGCATAGCACCAATGGCTCTATGTAGCCAACATATGTTGTTCAAAACACACGTATTCACCACTTTCAGGTCACTATCTATTTTCAACTCAGCAGACACTATCCTTGCTACATATATACTATGAAATATACTATTATTTATTATTACACTCTAACTTCAGAAGTTCATGGCTTATGGCCATAGCTTTTTTATGATCAGAGTGTCTACTCAGAGAAACCCTTTATTCACCCAAACATTATTTGCAGGACTGGTGGCTTATGTATCTTCCCAACTTTCTACCTTTATGGGTGGTTGCCCATCCTGGCTAGTCTGGCAAAAGGGAAGAGAAAATATTTGGCCCTCAGAGGTGGGTGATTCACTGCCCGGTATTGCTGACATGACTTGGAGTTCAAACACTCTCTATCTGTTTTGCACAGGAATGAATGTTGCACAAGGTGCCAGGCAAGCGAGGCATAGCTAATGTGAAAACACCTTGGGCCGGTTCCCAATTACCCTGCAGCTGTGTTAGTATTTACAGCACGGTGAGTAAAGCGCTCCCGAATCAGCACAGGAACAATCTACATGCACCCTGAACATGTGAATCAGGCCACCCAGTTCTCTTGGAATTACAGAGTATTTGCAATCATTTGCTTCCCTCCACGTGCTTTGCCCAGCAGGTAGTCTGCAATTATTTGATAATAAAAATTACAGGCATTTTTATATAGCTGGTCCTCCACAGGAGCTGCAGATTACCCAGTAATTTTACGCGAGCTGAGAATTTAAGCCTGATGCCCTGGCACATTTCCAGGCTGGAAGACTAGATGTCTGTCAAATTCTTCCTGGCTGGCTATGGCACCCGCTTCATCCTAGTGGGGCTGTGCACTTGTCCCCTGTGGCCACCTCTGCTCAGAGAGGTGGCCGAAAGGATTTTTCCAAAGAAAACGGGTTTCTAACTTGGTTACTTTGTGAAAACCCTTCAGGAGCAGCAGGGATGAAAGAAGACACTGAACGAAGCCTGTTACTGCACCCTGGTAGCCCAGGGGTACGATAAAAGCTTGTGACGGTCGCTGCTTGCTTATTGTAATTTTCCAACATTTGTGTAAAAATGGTTCTGGATGGCTTTGCTTTTATACTGCCACACATCAAAAAATGCTCACAAATCGTTCCCAAAGAAATCCGATAGCAGCAAACCCAAACCAGTATCTTCACATTGAGGGCTTTTATACATGAAGTGTCATATGGGGTGTGCATCCTGAAGCCGGCTTCATTGCTAGCGGAAAATTATTCATATCATGGGGTTTCAGGGTTTCAGTGGACTGGATTCAAAAAGAGAAAATCCTGCTTTGTAAAGGTAATATCTATCTTGCAAAATGTTTTCTTTTTCTCTAGCAACACTGTAAAAGTGTTCTCCCTATGTCTTTTCTAATTTATGTATTTGTAAATACAGTAAAACCACAGTGATTTGGACATTTACTAAGAATGACTAGTTTGGGGAATTTGAGAAACAGAAAGAGATAAAAACATCAGCTCGAAAGAGGAGTGCCTGCATTACAAATGCACTTTGTTATTTTTATCTTGGCAAGTGTCATTAAACTTTAATTATTTATGCACCCATGACAGATAAGTTTGTCCCGTTCTGCATTAAAGATGTTATGTGTTATTTTTGTCGAAGTAATAAAATCACAGCAATGAGACCTGGCTCTGGGCTTCCAGAGCAGCTCTAACAGCTCAGTGAGCATGGGAGGACTTAGGCCTTGGCATCTCCTTCTCTTTGCATCGGCTGCACCTGGACAAGCAGCTGTTGGGGGGCTGCTTCTTTAGCTTCCCTTCACCTGCTGAAATGGCAGGTTTTGCAGGGAAAAGTGAGTCTGCAGAGCCACACGACTCTGCTGGGGCCATGCTCGGTGTCTTCAGTTTGCTGGATCTGCCTTGTTTGCAATAAAATGAACAACAACAACAAAATGTTCAGTCCAGAAATACAGAGTGAACCCCAGTCCTTGGTGCAGACACTGCAGATGGTGCAAAGTATCGGCCATACATTTCAGCCGCTTCTCCCTGCTTCAGTGGGGAGCCCGGTGCCTAAGTCATGAGCATACACATTGCTTCCCTTCACTCCAAGAGCCACAGAGGATGATAATTTCACCACCAGGCAACATTTTCCTTCCTGTCCATTGCTGATCATAAGAGAAGACCGTGAACGTGCACTAATTGACACTTGTGGCTCCAGGCCAGCACCTCGTGCCGTGTCCAGCCATCCTGGGCGCTGGGGCCGGGCTGCACCGCCCTTTGGGACACACGAGTGGCCCTGGCACAAGGAGGGACCCCGCGGGGCAGCAGCGCCGGGGGAGAGAGCCCGGGGACCGCGCGGCCCTCGCGGCTGGGCCGGGCCGGGCCGGGCCGGGCCGGGCCGGGCCGGGCGGCGGG
>JAUBOD010000291.1:299055-316122 GCA_032353885.1 Nothura maculosa
GCCTTGGGTCTGAAGAGACTCTCTAAGGAGCAGAAAACATGGAGTGAGGGACAGACCCTTCCCTCATTTTTGGTTTCATTTTTCTCTCCTCTGCACAATCCAAAATGTTTCTCATACTCTTGTGGGTCTGGTACTGCCAGGGAGAAGGCACAGGGTGAAACCCAGCCAAGCAATCACCATCTCCCCAGAGGGAGAGTTCTGTCTAGTAAATTCAGATTTAGCCAAATAATTTATTGCATATTCTTTCCTAGAAAGAAAAGAAAATGAATAAAACCCCCAAGCAGCACTACAGTTATCAAGACAAAGCAGCAGAGATTAAAGCAGACACTACATACCAAGCTGCAGAAAGATGCCCCAGCCTTGCTTGAAACCCCTCCATGCTCTGGGGAGGAGCCTTGCCTTGTTGCACTCAGAGGATCTTGGATACGGCTGTGACTCCCAGAAGAGAAAATTGAGGCAGTTCTCATGAGAGATCCATGACTCAAAAAAGAAGATTTTAAAGCAATCCAGATCAGCAAAGGCAGATGACTCCAAAAAGAAGTGCAGAGCCTGAAGAAATGCCCCACTGCCAGGACAAAGCAGGGATGCACCACCTTGCTCAGGCCTTACACCCCTTCCAGAGTGTGGTTACAGGCAAAGCTGATTTTTGTGACACAGCTGAAGAAAATCAGTCATTGACTGACAGACTGACTAACACAGAACAAGCATCACATGAGGGCTGGGGTGGTGCCGTCACGGATTGGGAAATACAGCACCTCATCCCAGCTGACTCCTCCCCACTGTCCCCTGCGAGCTGGCCTGGTGCAGCTCTGTGCCCATGTATGGCACTTGCAAACCATTCCAAGTGCTCCTCGATCTGTATTGCCTCTTTAGGTGCAACTGGGGTCCCTCCTCCCGTCTAATTCAAGAAGATTTATAAATAATGAGGGATCCTGGGTCAGTTTTTTTTAATGCAGGTAGCCTTGTGCGTAGCTGTGCATGAGGCTGCCCAAGAGCCTGTGCTGGGGCTGTCTCCTGTGCTAGGTGTGCGGGCACAGACAGCCTGAAGGACACAGCTGCACACCGGAGCCTTGCACTGTTCCCTATTCCCAGAAAACCCACTGCAGGGCAGGACGACCATACAGGCATTGGGTACTTTCCTGTCCTGGGAGCTGTGGCCACTGGAGGGTGTCATGGTCAGTGGCAACTTACTCCTGCAGCAAGTCAGGCTTGCTGACCACAGTGCACAAAGTAGAGCCTTCCCCAAGGGTGGGAATTCCTGGGACATTCCCAGGCTCCCCAGGCAGGAGAGGCTGAAGGGCAGGCAGCAGATGAGCCTTGGAGCAGATGTGGCTGCTTCCTGCAGCAGCTCTGGCCTTGCCACTCCCGCCATGCAGGGACAGAAATCCATCCACACAGAGGTGCGGGACACAGGTGTGAACGGGACACGCAGAGGTGCTCCGGCTGCCAGCAGGAGCTGCCACAGCAGCACAGGAGAGACTGTTATTTATTCACCCGAGGCGCCCGCTAGCTGCTGAGTTAGACGTGCAGGCTGCACACCCCATCAGCATGATGAGGGTTTTCCGAGTTTGCAGCATCCTCTGGCAATGAGGAAATGAAGTTAGTGAGACAGCTCTTCCTAACCCATGACTTGGGCACAGCCAGAAATATTATATGTGTAGTTATACATAGATTTTCCTACTGGCTTGATTTAGGAGTTGCTCTCTGATAGGAGGGTTATGAGGAAAGGTTGTCTGGAATATCCTTCTTTCTCGTCCCCCAGTTGATAATGTGCAAATGAGATGTCAATGCCTAGTGTTTCCCAGGACATAATGACAAAGATTACCTTACAGAAATAAATATATATGTATGTATATATGCATAGGTTTATGTATATATAAATATGTATGTGTAACCTGGGCGCAGGACACACGCACACAGGATTATGCATCTCTGTGAAGCAACTGTGACATCTTGTGGTCACATTCGGCTAAACTACTTCAAGGTCTGTGTTCATCTGAGCTCATAAATTATTGAGGTCTGTGGGAGACCTTTAAGGAGCCTCGAGGACATGGAGGAGACACAGAACCGCTGGTGGGTCAGTGGTGGGTCCGTGTCCCTGTTACCCCACAAAGGCACTGGGACGTCATGACCGCTCTGTGTCCCCAAAGTGTCCTGGCTGGCTCCCAGGTGACAGCAAGGGGCTTTGCTTTCTTTCCAAACTCTGTGCAGGAAGCAATAGTTGTCTTTTTCAGGCATCCCCAATTTAGATTTTCAGTGCTATGGTGGCACAGAGACCCCATGATCCTGGGAAGCAGCTAATGGGGAGCTTTGAGATTTGATGTAACTGTACAAAGAAGGTAGAAACTTGAATGTGTTTAATCAGGGCTTCTGTTCACACTGAACAGGTAGTGACATATTTTGCATAAACCAGGACACAGGTTTTAAACACATCTCTGCCCTTTAGGCTGCAGTTTGTTTGGGACAGGTCTCAAGGCAATCACAGCAGAGTATCTTGCCTAAACACCTACAAGATCAACCCACAGCAACAGGGTAATCATGGCAGGGTGGGGAGGAGGGTGCAAGGGGATGCCAGGCATAGGAGGGGGCATTTTACAGACAGGGTTGGATATGTGAATTACATGGCTTCAGAAGAGGACTGGGTAAATTAGATGAATAAAGGTATAAAATAATATGGCTGAAGGCTGAAGATATTTCTCTGGGACAACATCACCCCAATGTTGATCAAGTTGCTCTGAAAGCCAAGAAATTTGAGAGTGAGGGAAGGCTTAACCCACTAGTGAGGATGGGCTGCTCCTTAACAACCACATGTGAATGAACAATTTATGTTCATAAGAGGGGCAAAGTCAGGTTGTGTCATCTCTCTTTTCTACTATAGAAATACAGAAAAAAAACTAAAATTGCCATTCCGTGACTGTCCAAGGGAATAACTGCAGTAGAGGACCCAGAAATATCTAAGCTGTAAGAGCTTGATTTACCCTATCCTGCTGCACACACATTTGTTTCAGGGTTATTTGCCTTTTAACCTTGACCTTGCATTGCTGCTGGGTGCAAGCAGATTGTGCACAGCCCAGAAGTGGTTGCATCACTGTGCCGGAGGCAATTGTTATTGTGGTGCATTGCTCACCGTGGTGAAAATCCAGATGAGAAAGTTTCTAGTGTATCTTTGAACAAGCTTAAAGCAACTTTAATATTAGTTTCAGAGATTAGAAATACTACGGAATGCTTTACTGTAAATAAAACTAGAATGGTAATACTGCAAGAATCTCAGAAAGATATACAGATTTTTAATTCCCAGATTGGACGGGAAACTTCAAAGGGGTAAAGTAGGGGTATTCTGGAAGTCGAATTGTAATGTGTGAGTGGCATTTCCTGTTAATTAAAATTCAAAGCAGGCTGCTAATGTGAATGGCTTTTGTGGCGATTGCTGGATTTTTACATTCCTAAGAATGAGTGCACAGGCAGGCAAAGTTCCTCTCAGCTAATGTTTTCTAAGTTGCAGAATGTTAATAGAGCATTTGAAATGCCTTTTCCTGAGGATTTTCATATTTCTAGTTGCATCACAGGAGCTTCAAGAATAATAGATAGGGTAGAGGGTAACTCACCATAAAAACCTTTTGGTGGTTAATACTTACAGCAGCAAATGTAATTAAATTGAATTTATGCACATCAGCTCACTCTTGAGCTTCAGAAATACTAAACCTTAAAGACTACTGTTTGAAAAAAAATCAAGGATGCCAGAAGAGTCCTGCTCTCACTCATGCCTGGATCCAAAAAGAAAGCAGTGTTGGATAATGCTACAATGCTCATTGGACCTTAAACCAGCTTCTTCAGGGAGGGCCTGGGAAACCGTGTCAGCATCGTGCTATGAGGCCATGAATAGAGCTGGCAGAAGCCAGGTCTGTGGCAGGGGCCAAGGATTCAGGTGATCTTTGCACCTTTGCCAGGTCTGTCCCAAGCCTGGCGCCCCTAGTGACCTAACATCCCCTGTGCCTTCACTTCCCTTATCCTTCACCAAGACCATAAACCTCCCTTTACAGACAAAGGCGTTGTGAAAAACCTCCTGATCTTTGGTCAGCAAGTTGGGGGATATCTACTCACTCTGGTTTCAGTTTTGGTGTCATGCCCAAAGGAAGCTTGTCCCTAGCTACAACTAGAATGCACCAAAACAGACTGAAGACGGAACATAAATCTGTAACTTGTGCTACAATTTAAGCTCCTGAATCAGGCAATTTGACCCACCAGGAAGGTCTTGGCTGATGGCTGTCCAGGCTGCAGGCCATAGAGAGCACAAGACCCACTTCTTTACACTGAGCAACTCTGATGTCCCGCAGGAGCGGTGACCGTGGCGGCCATGGCGCCGGGACAGCAGGGGCCCTTTGGCAGCGCCATGCCAGGCTGAGCACAGCCAGGGCCTGGCAGGGGACGCAGGCCCAGCAGCCCCAGGCGAGGCCCACAGCGCTCAGCCCTGGACATGGGGATGGCAGTGGGCATAGAAAGGAGCCTCCAAAGCAGGACGTGGCTGGCATGGAGGGCTAGCAGGTGACAAGGGCTCCTGTCCATGTGGGGCAGGCCCCAGGTCCTGCTCTCGGCTGCCTCCTGGTCAGATTGCCCCTGTTCAGCAGGGCTCCGTGCCAGCTCAGCCTGGGCATTGCTTTTCTCCTGGGGAATGACAACTGAAATTGGGGGAGCAAAGCTGCTGGAGAGGGAGTCTGACTTTTCTCTCCTCGATCTGCAGAGCAAACAGGACAGTGAGCACCATGCTAATAAATGTGCTTTATTGTACATTATCCAGGATCGTTAAGGATTGTGTTTCTGGTTTGATCAAGTTCCACAGTCAGGCAATTTGTTGTGGTGGTTTTGGTTCATTTCCTCCCTGCGACGTGACCCTAATGCAATCCCACAGCAGCAGTAATTGCAACTGAACCCCGCTTTTGTGAGTGAACACAGGGGCCAATGGATGAGTTACCCCGTCTGCTCTCAGAGCTGACACCAAGCGCTGTCACCAACACTGGGATAGTATGAAAAAACAGAGTCAGCTCTAGTTCATGCTGCTCAACCCTGCTGGCCAACCTGGACCAGAGCTCCCCCGGTTCATCCTGTCAGAAACGGGGACCCAGTGGAGTGAAGTGCCCAGCACAGGCACTAGGTCACTAACCTTCCTATACCAAAGAGTTAGATCCGCTGTCTTACAGTCCATGTATTTCAGTGACTGACTTTTTAAATTAAATATTTTAGATTCTTAGAGAAAAAAATAAAAGTTGAATAAAATTTTAAGTGATTAAATCACAATCAATTTGCCATCCTTTCATTGAAAGTACCCGAGTAATCAGATTTTTTAAAAAAGTTAAGAATCAAAATCTACTCTTCAAAAATGTCAATATTATTCCAATGCAAACTGTCCACTGACCTGTGACTCAGCAGCTCACTCAGGAGTGAGTCAATCTCACAAAGGCTGGCAATGTTTTCCAACGCTGAGACCCCACTGAAGTCCACAGACTTGTCAGGAATAAATTTGGCCCCCAATCTCTGTCTGTGCATTCAGTGCAAAGAACCAGGCAGCAATTACTGTCTCAGGTTTTCAAACCATTGAGCATGTTTGGAAACAAACTGTTGCTTCCTCATTTCCAAAGCACAGAGTAATGCAGGCCCTACCTACACATCTCCTGAATCATCCTTTCATGTATAAACTTGAAGAAATAGTCTTCCTCCTATATGACAGAATTACTCACAAGATCGTACTGAGACCCTGATCGCCACAGTCCTGCCAGAGCTCCATGGCCAAGGCCAGGTTCTGACACACTCACGTTGGGTATCACATAACTAATCCAGTTGCTTCCACTCCAGGGACACGGTCATTCTCCAAAACACAATAGGATATCAGTGACTCGAATAGCAAAACCCCCTGGCTTTCATGAGGAGAGGCCATCTCCCCAAGGACACAAGGTTGTCTAGCAAACAACCACCTAAGAAGGATGGATGAAATTCTTTTGGAATATCTGATTGGTACCTGTCAGGGAAAGGGGAAAGTTCTTCAGAGAAAATAACAAATTGATATTCTGATGTTCACCAATATTTATAAAAATAAAATTAAACCAGAGGATCCAGTAGGTGTGAGCAGCCATGTGGCCTTCTTCCTCTGCATACGCTGATGATTCCAGTGCCCAAGTCCTAAGTGAGTGAGTTCTCCCCTGGAGTGGCTTTGTTCATATTTTATTTAGTGCACTTAAAGTGACATTTTCTACAGCTGTCATAAGCAATGTGGCATTTTCTGCATGGATATTGGCCCACGCAGGGAAGGTCCCCAACTGGAAGATGCTTTTGGCCCATGTATTCATAGCCAAGCTAAGAAGCAGAACTCCCATGAGATTCATGAGCAACCCAGTTCTTGCCTACAAAAGAAACACAAAGATAACACTGATATTAGGGAAACAGGAATAAGGTTTAAGAAATGTTGAGCACAGCACCCAGAACCACAGCAAGCCCAAATTTCATCATGTCAGACTTTCAAGACGCTCTTTTCATATTTCTGTTCTTTTAAACACTGCTCAAAACAGCACTAGACTTGCCCATTTACTTTACCAGATACTGAACTGGTAACAGTTCTGAAAATTCCTTTCATAAAGACTCCACTCAAATTGACTGTCTTCAGCATTTTCTGTACCCAAACAACTTACCATATCCTTAACCATCAAGTGTCCAGAAGAAAATGCAATTGAGTTAGGAGGAGTTGACACTGGCAGCATGAATGCATAGGAGCATCCTACAGTTCCTGGTATCATTAAGTAGAGGGGATTTACTTTTAGACGAATGGCCTTGAAAAACAGAATGGAAGAGAAATTGTCCGTCAGGGATTAGGAATGAAAATCAGACATATTAAAGAAAGTCAACAGTCAATGCAGTGTGTGTACCCTGTTCTGTGATTCATAACTGTGCACCTCCACAATAAAATTTGATAGATAATCTAATAGCTGGAAATGCCCAGATTATGCCAGAGGCACTTGCCTTGCTTCTTTCCAAGGGTTTCAAGGTGCCTAACACCTTGCTTTAACGGCAGGACATTCACAACACAGACACAATGCAGACGTGCCCCTTCATGCAGTGCAGCAAGAAAGGGGCTCATGATTTTAGTCTTACCAGTTCCGCCAAGACAGGCAGGAAGATTATAATTGTGGCAGTGTTGCTGGCAAACTCTGTGAATAAGGCGATGACAATAGTGATAAGGATGACGGCCACTGGAGGGGGGACGCCCTCCAAGGGGTGCAGACGGCCTCCTATCCACACAGACAAACCCGACTCCTGTGGATGGGGAGAGAAAACAAGCCAGACTCGTCTCTGCACATGAATCAATTCTTTTGTGGAACTGTAAAGTATGTACAACCAGAGATAACTCTGCTCACCCACCACTGCAATGCAACCACCTATATGTAGCATGTATTTAGCAGTAAGAAGTATTGAAGGCATCTCAAGATTTACTAGGTTCCTTAGTTAGATGCCATTCATTTTCATCAGTGGGAGTTAAAAAGCAGATTTTCCAGGTGTATTGATTTGGAGATGCAAATTGCCCAGAGCCGGACAAACCCTGCTGATGGCACTCTGTGAAAGTCAACAAACATTTGGCAGAAGGAGCATCATCCAAGATCTGCATCAGGCCTCACCTCACAGCCTTTTGCCATGGCAAATCCTCCTCCAAGCAGCAAGATGATGTTCCACGGAACGGTCTCCTGGGCCTTCCTCCAAGTTAGCAAAGGCTGCGTTTCAGTGTTTGGGGCTGCACAGAGAGGAAAACCCCCATATCAAACATGCACACAAGTCATCATCTGACAGGATGACATCATTAGCTGACATCAGCACTGAAGCTCACTAATCACAAGTTGCCGATGATTAAAATATGCACATAGAATTTCTTAAACTATATAATTAAAAGTGGTTTCACTTACAAGCAGAAAAAAAAGTAATTATAACAGTTTAGGTTTTATTTGAGGCTCTCTTAGAGAGACATTTAATATCAGGTTAATTTTCTCCCTGTGAAAGACATAAGTATTGTCCTCAACGGATGAAATGTTATTGATTTTCCACTTCTCATTCAATGATTCAGGAGCTTTATGTCAAGGAATTGACATCTTCTCCACAGGTCATTTCTTAACATGCAGTGAGGTGAGCCCCAAGGGCACCTACATTTTATTCAAATCAAGGCCTGATGAGACATTGTCCTGGAGAACAGACAAGGCAGCACGTGTGCAGAACTCCATCAGCTGCAGCAGCCCTTGGTTTGCTTCCCCAGCCCCAGAATGAGCTGCACCATCCACAAAGCTGGTCCTCATCACCTCCAACAGCCACTACTCCACATAAAGAACGTCTGACATCAAGGGCTCCAGCACAAATTATGACAAATTATGATGAGTAACTGAGTCATTCCTGCAACAGGCAGCAGGGCTGTGACTCCTAAGCTTCTTTTGGCACTTCAGAAAAAAAGGACTATCCTTGCCACGAGCTGCAGCAGGATCAAGGCTGCATGTTCCGGCATTTACACTGTGGGATCACACACAGCCAGGGTCCCATGTGCCACCTGCTCCGCTTTTATGTGAAATCACCTACTCACCTTTTAAGTCAAACCACCACCTGAAGGAAGGCTTTTGGGAAGGGAAGAAGAACAATATGATCACTATGGTGATTCCAGTAACAGCATCTGTGATGAACCTGTCCAAAGCAGCAGAAAGACGTGTAAAAGCACATGCCTGTAGCGTTACAAAGTTTATGGGAACAGGGATTTACCAAAGAAGATTATGAATTTCCATCGAGTTTGAACAACATTCGTTGTTCTTTTTTGTTTCTTTTTAATTCCCTGTTGAGCTGCACTTCTAAGATGAGCTGTGAATATCCTGGAAAAACTGTCCCAAAGTCACAGAGATGCAAAAAACAAGATTGAATCCCTGGCGAAGGGAGATTTGTGGGCAGGTTTGAGAACAGAATGTGGGAAAGGGGGCTTGGAAAGACTTTCCCAACTGCCCGCAGGACAGCTTCTTAGTCATGAACACTTCATAAAATGTTCAGCTTCTGAAGTAAAAGCAGGTCCCATCTAGAAGCTTATGCATATGTTTGAGGAGCTATTAACTGATGAGGCAAAAATTCAGAATTATTTTGTTGCATTATGGAACCGTTTATCGAGCTATGTCTTTATAAAATGGTGTTTTCTACTTAGAAATAGCAGCACCCGCTGTGAGCTTTAGCATTCCCCACTTCTGTGTCCTTTTGCCTTCCCAAAGGATGGATGTCACAGCAGAGATTAACTTGCAAAACAGGCTCAGCTCCTGCAGGCTCTCTAACTTCAAACTTTCTGTGATATCTGTGGATTGCGTAGACAGTTCAGGATTTCACTGTAACTGCATTTTTAAAAGGCATTCCCTACATTCAAACCCCAGGGATGGACTCAGATACAAGCATCAGCAATGCCAGCTTCCAGCTTGGCTTTATGGGCCTCCTCCAGAACATGTAAACAATAAAGCCACCTCTAGCACTTGAGGATTCGTTTTATTTATTCCATGAAATCTGAGAAATGGTGCTAAGCAGCACAATCAGAAACCCAGGAACTTCCAGGACCCGGAAATGCCATTGAAAAATGTGACAGGAATGAAAATAAAATCTTACCCTGGTGCAAACAAACTTGCCCAACCTGGAATGAATTTGGGGTCCCTGGAAAAAAGCATGATCGCAAACACACAAAAGAAGAAGAAAATCGCCTGTTCCGCAAACCTAAAATGAAAAGAAATGCAGCTAAAATACAGTTGTCCTATATTGGGTTCACACTCTTAGCAGAAGTAAGGAGCTTAAACTGAAGCAGATTGGGTCAGAAGTTAAACAGCTTTTCTAACAACAGTGAAACACTAAAAAAAGACTGTAAATCTATTTGCAAATATTGGTATTTGCCAGTAATTCTCTCTGTTGGAAGACACTAAGGACAGACAGGCAGCAGGCATGTTCTGATCAGATGTCACCGCTTGTACATGCAAAGTTGCCCCTTGGGATGTGGTAGAGAGGAAGCTTCTCATGATCATTCCTGTCATTGCTGTCCTTTGGGGTGTTTCTAAGGTACATTTTAGTCTTATGCTGACAGGCTAGGCATGATCACACTTCAGCTCCAGTCAGCATAAAAGGATAGATGAGATCCAAATCATATATGACACACCGGGAGCAACGTTCTCCAAGATCAAAACCTAAGCAATATCGCTTAGACATGACAAATAACAGGGTGGCCTGTGAATGGCAAATCATAGGCTAAGTATTACTACCAACCCCACTGATGACTCTAGTGGAGTCAGGATTTAACCAAGATGATGCCTCAAAACGTTGTTTAAAACCTCTCAGAAGCACAATGAAGGGCATTTAAACGCTTGTGAGGAAGCCACTTGCATTTATTTTACGTTATGGGGTTGCTAATCAGATTGGTAAAGCAAGGCTTAATGGGCTTTCTTGCTGCTGGATCTCAAAGTGGGACTTTGATTCTTACACAGACATTTTGCAGGCTTCCAGATAATGCACTGAATGGAACAAATAAACCAATTTCTTTTGTGTACAACACAGGCCCGGAGAATCGTCTTTGAAGAAATACTCCATTTCACACACAACAGCAGCAATTAGAGTGTCAGTAGAGCCTGACTGAATCTTCATAGCATTTCTGCAGGCCTGGGAATATTATTTTACAGATGGGGAAACAGAGACCTCTTGACATTAAGGCCTACAATTTCAAAAATCTTCACGATCACTGATTGCCCAGAATATCAGTAGTTGGTGGAATATATCTAGGATTTGATTCTTGGAACTACTTAACTTTTCCTGTCCCCTGGCTTTTCTCATAAGTCTGAAACACTCAGGCTTCCTTCCTCCCATATGTGATCCTCACCATTACAATTTGCACCACACTTTTTCCAGAAGACCTTTAAGAAATTACAATAAAAGTACCTTGATCTTTCTTTAGCTGATGATAAAGACAAAGGAGCAACTCACAAAAACACATTGCATTCCATGAAATGGATTTAACTTCTTTCTATACATTTTCTTTGAGCAGGTTTTTTTATGATTTATTAAAATATAACCATAATTCATAGGATTTACATCTATTATATGATTCACCAGCCTCCTCAGCGACTAGATCCTGCTTTGCAGAATAGCTACAAATAAATCTTCAAAATTCAGCCTGTGTTGGTTAGTTATATAAAGTACATGTGTGTTCCTGGAAACTGCAAACAGTTGTTAAGCAGCACAGCATGAAGTCAATACGAATTTTTCTCCTGATAAGCATTTGAGTATGAATGTGCTATTTGCCTTTATTTGTATTAATGAAGATGAAGAGGTTGGATTGTGCACAAACCAAACTGCAGGAGGTCACAAATATGAAAAAGCATATTTCAATCAAAAGACAGTGCCACTCAGCCCATCCATCCTCAGCCAGGACATTTCCAACCCACTTGACTCTGTTCTGATTCAGTCCCAACTTGACAACTCACTTGGTTGGCCCCAGTTTCTGATAGTCTTCCTTTATCACTTCTCGGGCTCGGGCTTCTGCATCCACCCTTATATTCGACTTTTTTGCTCTCCAGCCCCTGCCAATAAACACAGTTGCATTTTTACATGTCTCCAGCTTAATTCACCCGAGAGCGAGTGCCGCGCTCAGCGTCGCTTCTGGAAGCTTCAAAGAGCAGAAGTTTCTCCCTGAGGGAGTCTCCGAGCCTGCCGGCACGTCTCTCGCAGCAGTTGGTATTCTCTCCAAAAGACCCTGCTGCAGAGACCGCGAGCAGCCTGGCAAAGCCTGGCCCAGCATCTCACCGGGTGCAGTTGAGGGTATTTTCTCCCTCCCATGACAAGGATCAGAGGTGCTTGTGAATCTCCACACTTATGTGCAAAGGAGACCTGTGGTCTCCACAGAGCAGAGGGCAAGAAGGCTCCTCATTTATATGCTGAAAAGTTTCCTTCAGCATGGGCTCCAATTGTGAAAGATAGACCCAATTTTGTTGCACTTCCTCATTGCTAGCATATAACTAGCGTGGCAGAATGACGAGGAAGCGGGTGACGGAAAAACAAACCTGCCTCTGCTTCTCAAGTCACTTGCAATGTCCTGAATAAGCCCTGAAAGCTGTCGAGAATCAGCAAAAATGTGAGGAATTTCTAACTGGCCGGGAATGTTAATGTGCTGCTGGCTAAGCCTCTTTGGGCCAGCAGCACTGCCCACACTCACCGTTTGATCCTCTGCAGCGCGTGTAGACAAATGATATATTCATATCTCGTACTTCATGGCTGACCCTAGCCCTGCCACCCAACGGATTTCTAGCACTGCCTGTGACCTTGATTAAACCATTAAATCTACAAAATGGGACTTACTCCATCGGAGGTAGGGCTCTGTGCTGCTCACGTTTAGTTCATTCATGGCTGTAAGGGCACAGTGTGGTTGGGAGGGAATGGCCCATCATTGAAAACCCTTGGATCTCAAATAGTTATACCTGGTCCTTTGAATTTCATTTTAGTTTTGGTTTTTTGGGTTTTTTTTTTTTTTTCATCTGAGCTCAGCCTCTAACTAAGTCTTTTTACATCTCTTGCACTCAAGGAAAATCTGCCTGCTGTTGAAAGCTGGCTCCCACAGGGCTAGGACTAGGGCAAGGACAGTTAAAATCTGGTTCTCAAGGAATAACTTCTGATTTTAAGAAACTTGGTTTTCTTTAGCTCAGACCTTGGGTACAAGCTGCAGACACCAGTGATTTGCCCTCATGCAAATCACCCACGACCGCTTCATTGCTGGGCCCAGAGCCGCCAAGCACCAGCCCAAACAAACGCGGCTCCCCTTGCAAAGCTCCGCACGTCTCTTCAGAAGCATTCCACCTCTTGGGAATACTGGTATCTCCTGTACACAGCTATCCCAATAAAGCTGTGCTTCATGCCGATAGAGAGGAGCCAAACAAAACAAAAGCAATCACGTTCTCCTAATAGAAGAGCAATTTTCCCTTTTACCCGGGCTGGTGGCCAGCACAGCTACCTCTTCCCTCACCTGATGAACCTCAGGCTCTGCATCGCCCAAGCCATGGCCAGTGCCCGCCGTAAAGCTCCATATGGCATTAGCTCATGGCAGGATCATTGTCACTGCACTGAGCCCTATTCACATACAGATGTCTTGCTTAAAAACCCCTCCATTCAGCAAGTCCACACTTCTGTTACAGGCCTGGCTGAAGGACACTGAGGTTATTTGGAGCTCACTGCCCCCTCCAAGCAATTACCTCCAAGCTTAACTGTCTAGAAAGTTAAGGACCTGGTTCGGTTATTTTCTAGACTATGGCTTTTCCATTGATTTTTTTTTCCCTCTCTGAGACAATGTAAATATTTAGACACGTCCCTTTTCACCCTCTACATACATTGTAAGCAAACAAAAAAAATCTTAAAATTATAAATTGTGTATAGTCCCTGGAGAAAGCAGGACAGAGTTTGCTGCTATCACATGAGGGTAAAAAAACAGGCTCCAAAATGAATCAGTTTGGCAGCATGATAATTGTTTTAAATAGTGTACACTGGACGTTGCAGGAGACCTTGCAAGTGCCCTGCAAAGATTTACCAGTAAAATATGTAACTCTCTGTTACAGATTAACATGTTGTTGTAAAACTAAGCCTCGTCATGAAGTAATCTGTTCCAAACCCAAATTTCATTCTAGAAACAAATTGTGTCTCTTCCTTGTTTTAGGGGATTTTTTGCTACTAATTCCATGAAACCAAAATTTCATCCTCCTCGTCAAGGTTTGATCCTGCATTCCCTTCTGTCACAGAAATGCTGACACTGACTTTCACAGGCAGTAAAACTGAACTTAAAAAATTATGCTGAATGAATGGGTAAAAAAATCTGTGCATGTATTTCAAGTTGATAAAATATCTGTCATTGCCAAATAGCTCCAAAGCAATCCTTTTGCATATCAGCAATTGCTTACTGCATGTATTTGAATATTGAAATTGATTTGTAATTTGAGATGAAAGATTTTTATTTCTTCCTAAGGAGATAATCAGGTGCAGTCTTTGTGTTTCCATGGGAATCTACCTTTACAGCCAAGTAAGCATGCCAGATCTCTGGGGCAGGCACCACGTTAGGTAGACTTGGAATTGCACAGCTGAATTTGGAGTTACGTGGCAATGATCACCCACAGAGAAGACGCATGATGCAGTGCCCCTAATCCCTATTCACACATTACGGCACAACACCTTGGAAACAGTTGCATTTACAAGAGGGCTTTTGATTAGAGTTGCTTGGAAAAGAGAAGTGAAAATGTCAGGGTTTTGGGGGTTGTTCAAGAAAACATTGTCCCTTCAATGTTTTCTGAGTGCTTTCATGGTTGTTTCATCCTTTAACACCTTCCTGTGTAGAATCAGCCCAGTATCTGCTTTCCCTCCCTTGTATGAAAGGCATGGCTATGAAGCCCTCCTTCCCCCAGAGCCCACATGACAATTCTAGTCGACTTCAATGGATTTAATGCAAGAGTCTAGGCAATTTACAATGCTGGTACAATCAGGCTAACATATATAATACATATGGCTGAATATAAACATACCTGAGGTTAATTCCTCCATATAAGATGGAGATCCATAGCCATCCCATGAGAAGAAAAATCAGCATTAGAGGAAATGCAAACATAAACCAAGAACCAAAGTTCACCACATCACATTCTGGAAAATAACTAAGCAAATGGGAAAAATAAAGTTAATGCAAGAAGGGAAAACAAACCTTCAATTTAAGGGTAAACAAACATTTGAAACTAGCAGAAAAACATCTCACAAACTTGCCAATTGTGCTTTTAATAAATATTCCTCTGTGTGCAACAGCAATTCTTTGGGCACTACGGGATGTGGGCAACATTGTGCTGCAAGACCTCACCAGGCAGTTCTGCAGCATAGGCCTGACATACCTGACATCATCCAACTAGATGAGCAGCCAGAAAAGGAGTTTTTTTTTAAAAAAAAATCGGTCTCTCCGTATTCTGGTACTCTCATACAACAATATTCTTGGGCGCCCAGGATCTTACTGTGATTTATCAATCTCAGTCCTGGTACAATACAGAATTTATTGCAAAGCATCTTTTATGACTAAAAGAACAGGTCAGAATTAGCAGGGTCCCTGCTTTTTTTTTTGAGGTGAGATACAACCACTCACAAAACACTACGTGGATTGCTTCATGAAAACAGTTACAAAATCCATTTTAAACTGGCAGTCAAATCCCATTAAATTCAAAGGGATTAAGAGCATCAATAAAGTGATGCACATACGTACTGATTTGTCTGAAAGCTTGACTGGATACATGGAAAATTTGGTTAGCTGGAAACATACTTTTTCTCTGCTCATAACATACCCCAAAATGCTGCAAAGGGACATGGATTTTCCAAAACAGCTCCCAGTCCATAAGCAAGTTTCCTTCAGGGCAGAGAATACAGCTCTGTTCTGCAGAATTTACTCTAACAGACACACAGATGAGTGAGGCTTTCCCAGGACAACCTGCCCTACCTCTTCAGCTGTCCTAGGAGGATGAGATTCGGCGCCGTTCCCGTCAGTGTCGCTGTCCCGCCGATGCTGGCCGCGTATGGGATCGAGATGAGGAAACCTTTCCAGATATTTGTTTTGTATTCTTCCTCCTTCTTTAAGTCTGAGAGCACATCGCTGGCAACCTCCTTCTCCTCCGCCAGATCTTTGCTTTAAAACATTCCAAAAGAGAATCCGGTGAAAGCCCTGGTTTAAATACAGCGCAACCAATTTAGAGTCTTGACAGAGGGAAAACTCCCGTTTCTTAGTAAATCCAAGCTAGTAATGTTCTCAAGGACACCTAAGTGGCTCGTTTTGGCAGAAGGGGCCGGTCAGGCTTCCGCACTGCTCAGTGAGTTGCCACTTGGCGCTGGGCAGGCTTGGCCACCCGCAGCGCCTGCCGTGGGAGCCGTGGGGCCCGCGCCTGCCCCAGGCTCCCGACTCACAAAACAGCAGAAAGGCAACAGTGTTTCTGCTAAAAGAGAATAAAACTTTGTTTTTGATAGCACCAAGTGGCAAGAAACAAGCTCCTGAGAAGATGCCTCTTCCCCTCACCTGTTAGCAAAGCAGGACCACCAATGGTGTATGCAGCCTGGTGGCTTTTATATCACCTGCTTCGCATGTTTGATGCTCCTGAGAATAGGCAATGCACAATTTTCCAGCAGGAGACCCCTCTGGCTAGTATTTCAAGGCCACTCAAGAGCCTCTGCAATAGTTTGGATGTGCAGAAGGTTGCTAGACACACACTGTGTCCAGCTGGGTTTCTGTACTCATCCTGTTAGCAGCTGGGAAGTTCAGTATAATCACAACATTTCAGTCACCAAATGTCACATTCCTAAAGCTGTATCTAGCTCAGGGGATAATTCTCTCTGTCAGCTCTCTAATACAAACTTTATAGTTAACTTACTCCTCAGTACTTGCCAGAAACTGCATCTCAGTTGGTACAGTGTAAAGTTTATTCTGCTGTAAAGATGCTGAAAAAGAAAGATTAGGACTTTAAAACAGTTCAAAGCATCTAGAAAATTCTCCCTGCACCAAAACAGAGAAGGAAACTTCATTTACAGAGCAGGGACTTTGCAGACACAGGGTGAAATAATGCCATGGGCCTGGGAGTCAGGAGCACTCGGCTGCGATGGACAAGCCCATCTCCTCCTGCCACTGCTCCAGGTACCCAGTCTGATGGCTCAAACGCTCTCACTGCAGCACACGCCATCTCTCTGACACCCTCATGGGCTTGCTATTTTTATTAGTTCTGCCCCTGCCACTGTGGCTCTGTTCTGCCAAAGAGTCTGGAATATTGCAATTTGAACATTTTGAACATATTGATGAATTTATCTCATCATATATTTGTTTCATTGGTTAACCAGAGCTAATTTTTAAGAACAAATTTGCCGAGTCTGACAACTTCAAGGAACTGACATGCTCCTCAGGGTATAGCAAGAGCACTGTCTGGCCCAAATCCGCCACTCCTGAAGAATGAACATTTTAACCCCTCACAATTTATACAGAAGTCGCCACAAAGCTAAATC
>JAUBOD010000291.1:319025-330057 GCA_032353885.1 Nothura maculosa
TTAATGATGAATGGATAAGTACATCTTTATTAGAATAGGTAAGGGCTTTAGTCTTCTTCTGAGGACTCATGTTTCTAACCTAGAAATCAGCAGTAATGAAGAAGTCTTTGAGTTGCAGAAACAGTACTGCTAATTAGTGTAAGCAAGAGAACCTGCAGTACCAGTAACAGCTGTGAAGGGGGTTTCAGTTCAGCTTTGCTGTTTTCCATTACCATCTACCAGAAGCACAAACTGCTTTTAGATACATGGGGCAGCTATGAAATAGGGCAAATTTTCCAACATCAGTGAAGACCTCAGATCGCTTCTACTATTGTCCTATCTCAATTACCTTGGTTTTCTTCATTTTCCCTGTTCAGATCTTTAGATGTGTCTCTGTCCCCAAAGAGGCTTTTCAAAATTGCATTTGCAATTGGAAGCATCATAGCAGTGGAGGCAGTATTACTTAACCACATGGACAGGAAAGACGTTGTCAACATCATTCCTAAAATTAGTCTGGAAGACAGAAAATAGAAAGAGCTGAATTTCTTGAGTTTGAAGGGTTCTCTAACGTAGTCTAGCTATAGGAAGAAGACACCCTGTGCAGGAATCACATAAAATCAATAGGCAAAAGCACTTCTGCAACCAGGGTGAACATAAATAACCAAAAGAGGCATGAATATGGTGCTGAAGGAAACAGTTCTCCCTAGGCAACATCCATCCTGAACAAACTCCATAAGCACGAGGTTACTCCACATGGTAAGCACGTGGAACAAACTCCATGAGCTCCATGGTACAGGGTGATGCTCGTGTTGCTGCCCACAGCTTCCCCATGGCCCTACCCCGCGCGCTCCCTCGTTCACCTGGCGGGCTGCACGCCCACTAGCATGAGGACACGGAGAGCAATCCTGCGGTGCAAATTCCACTCCTCGATGGCAGATGCCATGATGAGGCCGCTGAGAAAGAGGAAGTTGGTATCTAGGAAATACTGTGGGCAAACTTTGTTAGACGGCAGGATCCCCAGGAAGGGAAAGAGGACGATGGGCAGCAGGGCTGTCACCGCCAGCGGCAGCGCCTCCGTGCACCAGTACAAGGCCATCAACAGGATCACGTAGAGACATCTTCCCTCCTGCAAAAGAAACAAAGAGGATAAAGTAGCGCCTGTTGGGTTACAGAGAAGTCCTTTCACTTGAAAAAACCTATCCCAGACCACCAATATGCACCAATTACTCCTTCAAGGATACAGCATTTCCCCCAAACCATTCCCATCAAGGACAGAGTCATCCTGATAGGCTGAGTATGAGGTTCCAGGCTTCCTCGGTTGCATGAAACTCCAGGGTGTTGTGAGTTGGCAATGCAGTGAGGCACCAGCTGGGAAGCTATGGAAAGTAGGAAGTGCTCCTTGCATTGAATCAGATTGTTAATTCTTAGTGTGTACTGCTGCAGGAAAGAAGCACTGCTAATATCCTTAGATGTCCACATCATCTCACAGCTGCTACACTCAATATGTTTGTACTTTCTCTCCAGCTTCCACAGACCAGGCTTTGCATGGCTATGAGAAAACGCCTTTGAGAGAGGTCCAAGGGACATATCGGGTCTCCATATTTGCAAAAGGAGGCATAGAGAAAGGTTTCTTTTATTGGATCAGAGTCTCCGGAGAGATCTGTGTGAAACAATTCCAAGGCAACCCATCCCAGTCCCTACGGAAATCAGTAAATCAAGAGTTACGGTGCTGTGCCACTTCCTATTTGCTGCGAGCTTGCCACATTCAGTGCCACCGAGCTCGTCCAAGGCTGGCAGCAAACCAGCTCCCTTGCTGCGCCCGCAGCGAGGCTCATTCATCCGCCTGGGAGGCACCAACGAGCCCAGAGCCATTTGTCATGACGGCCCCAGCCAAAAGAATGAGCTGGGGAAAGGAGTCAGGACAAGTGCCCAAAGCGCAGGCAGGAGAGAGCCCCTGAGCAGTACTGGGAGGTTGGGGACTGCGTGGAGCACACGGGAGAGCGACGGACCCATCCGTCACCACTGTGTTCAAGAGCGTTATTGTCAGTGCCCATGGGGCAGCGTGCCCACAGGGCTATAAATAACGGCTCAGAGCCACTTGGAAGCTATTTATTTGGCCACTCTTTTCCAGCTTGTTGAACAGGTTGAATTGTTATTCAAGGCCACCTCTGTATGTCCACGAGGTCCTTCCCTCCCAGCACCAAGGTTGCTGGGATTTCTCCGGGTGCGATGGCAGCTCCCTATTGCCTTGACTTGGCCGGTTTGGGGAACAGAGTGAACTGGGAATGGTCTGAAACTGCACTTTGGTGACAAGGTGGTCTCCAACAAAGCGTTTGAGCAGGTAACACTGAGGCAAAACCTGCCTGGCCACCTACCAAAATTCCCTGGAAGCGTTAGCTGAGCACAGTGGCTCCCAGCTCCCATTGCAAACACTAGCTCAGTAACACCCACACCTGGTGATGCTGGAAAATAATCAAGATTGAAAGCTAAAGAGCAGAATCTTCCTTGATATCCTGGATGGATAGAGCTAAGTGAATTTCAGCTTTTAAGGATTTACCTTTTATCTGCAGTGGGTGTCCGCAAAGAGGCAAGACTGGGAGAACTTGTTGCTTGCTTTTAGCATTCCAGCTTTACATTTCACAAGCAATTTTGCTAGTAAAACTTAAGTGTTGCAGTGCCTGTGGAACTCAGAATACCAAAGGATCTAGAGTAACTAACTTGGACCTTTCACTACATTTTTCACAGGGAATCTACTGCTTCATGTGAGATTCCCAAAACCTGCCTTTAAAGATCATCCGCAGTCCTAATCTTAGACCATGATAAAATTACAGATGAGATATTGTGAAGTAAAACCTTTGCATTCCTAAAGCTCATCTGACATCTGTCAGCTCCCACAAATTCCCTCTAGTTTTATTTCCTCTAAACCAGCAGGACCAGAATAACAGTCTGGGAGGGCTAAATCTTGCAAACATAAAGCATCATGCTGTGACATGTTTGCACACTAGATTAGTGATCTATTTCCCATGGCAACTGATAATTTCTCTTTACTCTGGCTCCCCTTATACACCAAAGAAATAGCTTTGCTCTCATTAAGTTATTTTCCTTTCGCTCACTAAAGGTCATTTAAAGCATTTTTTCCTCCCAATGGCACAATCTTCTCCAGTTTTCTGCAAGGAAAGTTTCACCGGAGTGACTTCAAAATAAACATGCTTTGCCTCTGAGAAGGGTAGAACAACCAGGAGTTTTTAACACCATCTTGATATAAGAGCAGACCCGTGAAGATTTCAGCTAACCCAATGAAATAGGTGAAAAAGTTCAAAAAGGTAGTTGTAAGCTAAGGAATATTTATTTTCTGACATATGGGAAATGCTTCCATGAAACACAGCATGAACTTGATAACTGAACTTCATTGCAAAATCCAAGCCAAGACGCACAATTAAAAAAGGGTAGAAATTGATAGTACAGAGCGAGTTTCTGAAATTGTGCAACCTACATGGATCAACAGCAAAGCACTTCAAAATGAAAGATGAAGTACTGCTAATACTTAGCAATAGTAACTTAGTCTATTCCAAGAGAGAAGAAATTGCACTGCTACTAAACAAGTTCTCACTTAAGACAATAGTCAGAAATAGTTCCGATTTGGAGTAACTACTTCCCAGAATAGAAATTTAAGACTACAAAGCAATAGTAATAAAATAGAAAGGTTTCCTAGTGACTGCCAGTCACCTGTGAGCTTGGCAGTGTGCTCGAGTGGCCCTGGGCAGCCTTGCCCATGTTGGCAAGAAGGGGTCCCGCACGCGGGCACCATCACCCCTGTGCACCCTCTGTCCACTCATCCCACTGCTCTGTCACCCCCTGCCAGGCCCCTTTCAGCTCCCCTCGCCTCCATGCAGCCTTGTTTTTCCAAAGTCCCTACCAAAGTTCATGAGGGGAAAAAATGGCTGCAAATACGAACTTTAAAATAGGTCTTGTGATTGGGTTAATTTTATAACCATTTAATGATTTGCCGGCAAGGGCTCTGCAGCTACAACATCTCACCTTCCTGTTGCACAAGAGCCTCCAAGACGACCTCTGCCCTGCCAGACCCGGGGCCCATCTTCGCAGCACCAAAAGACCTGGGATTTTCCATGTGTGGGACTCGGCCGAGCGGCACGGGGGCCGGTGGGCAGCGGCGCCTTGCCGGGAAGTGGCCTGCGGACTGGAAGGGACGTCAGGGCTTTCGCTCGCCCTCGTGCTGTGCTGGCGCTGGGCCCTGCTCAAGGCACCCAGCCCAGCTTTGGTTTTGCTCCGATGACCTGGCCACACCACGTGGCCATCGTGGCCTCGTGTCCCAAATGTGGGCTATCCTCATCTGCCCTCTGCAAAATGAGAAAGAAAGGGGATGCTCCAGCATCTCGACCAACCCAACACCAGGATATTTTCATTTTACCTGAAGACGGAGTTTTCAAGCCTATTTGTCCAGCTACTGTCATGAAGGGATCTTACCTGTGACAGTCATAAGAACTAAATACAAAAAACCCAGTAGAGCCCTTAGCATCTTGCTCACAAATTACAGCTCAGGTTCCCACACCACCTTATTGGCATGGCCTGTTCTCCAGTTAGATGGACATTTGAATCCAGTTCCTACTAACGCAGCTCCTGCAAACATTATGTAATCTGGACATAAAACAAGCCCTGTTTACTAGCACTCATGCCAGCAGACTTGTTTTGCTCCCACTAGGTATTTGCAGAGCGGCTAGAAAAGGGCCTTTGCCACAGAGGTGCAGGCAGTGAGAGCTGCAGTGAATGCTCTGGAATTATAATAAAAGATGCAGCTTGCATGTTTTGCAACTGGTGGAAATAAAGAATCATTCTCTCCACTTAATAAAGAATGAGAAAGAATCATTCTCAGTTGAATGCGTCATCTGAAGCTCAGAAACTAAGCAAATGATAAAGAGCATGTTAGAAACTTATGACAAAAATGGGCATCATAGGGAAAAGCATCCCTGCCTCAAGAGTCTTAAGCCCAAGGTTCACATCTTCTCCTGGAGGCACCTGCAGATCCCGCCAGTTGAACCATTCATTGACTGCAAAGCAAGATCAGCACAACCTGACGATCCTATGAGAGGTTAAAAGGGCTCCCTTCTTGAAGAAACCTCTGCTTTAACGTCAGCTTTTCTAAGACAGATCCACTTTTGGCTTAAAAAAAGAAACATTTTCAATCACTGTGAGACAGCTACAAGTTGAGTAAGCTGCTCCTATTAACCTTGGTGTTAAAAATACATTTTGGTAATCTCAATCTGTTAGCTTCCCTGCGCTGCATCTCGTTAAATGCTCTCCCTTTATTCTCCAACCCAGGCAGCCCCTATCCAAACTCTGCTTGTGATGGATGTGCCTTCGAGATGGTGAACAAGTCACTCTTTGCCTTTTTGTTCTTTGAGAAATAGGCCGAGCTCCTGTGGTCTCTCCCTGTGTGGCTGTTTTGCAGTACTTTGCTTGTTCTGCTCTCCAAGACTCCTCCAATTTATCAAAGCCTCTTTTGAACTCTGTAAATAAGAACAGAGGGTGTTTTGGTGATAATTGCCATTAAATAGCAACCTAGGAGTTCCTCATTGCTCTTACCTTTTCATGAATTTATACATAAAAATTCATATTAACCCTTCTGGCTATGGGTAGCCCAGTCTAGACAGCCATGTTCAACTTGCCATTACAAGGCATTTTTGGAACCTGCTCCTCAAGAGGGGCTCCAGATAGGGAGGGCCAGTCACAATTCCCAGCTACACGGGTCCATCCATGCACTGAGTTCACTGCTCTGCATGGCTCCTTTTTTCTTGCATTATCCATCCCGGAACAGAATATCAAGGGTCAGACTCCTTTCGTGTCTAACACACCCAAAAAATCACTTACCATCATCAACACCCTGCCCAGGGATTTCCTTCTCAATCAGTTTTCAGTTTTCCTTTTCAGTTCTATAAGGTTCCCAATTAATATTCATTCTTGTCAACTTCCCTTTTGCCCAAAGTATTTCTGCTTTTGCTTCCCGTCTGTACCCTCTTTATTTGTTAGCAGTCTGTCCAAACAGCAGCTCTCGGTGCATGTCGCAAAACACAGTCACACACTTGGGGCTATCTCTCTCCTTGCTGACGTTTTCCCTCTTTGGCTGATAACTGCTTCCAGGTTTGTGAGCCCGGCTTCTAAGTCTCCAGCACACAGGTAACGCAGGTGGGGACTTTGTGCATGATGTGCAACCAGGCTGCAAGGGCTCTTCCTCCTGCCAGGCTGCTCTCCCCAGGGCTCCTTTGCTTGCCCACGGTCCTGCACACCACGCAGCTCCTGCCCGGCAGTCTGTACCCCGTACTGTGCTGGGGACACTCTGTTCCTCACCTGCCACGCTACTGTTCCCCATTTGCATCACCCATTGCCCCATAATGAAATAACTTGGAAGTGGTCCATAGTGTTTGCTTTCGTGCAAGTAATGTCATTTTTCTTCACTCTTAAGTCTCCTTGTTCTAGCAAGGAGGATTCATCACTTCCAAGTTAATTTTAAACTGGTCTATGTCCACTCAGAAAGGCAATTCTGTTTTTTTGAAGTCATTGGGCCCTATTCGCCTGCGCAAAGCTCCTTTTAGCAGATTTGGCTGCCTCAGCTGTTACCAAGCCAAGAGGCTGTAGACATTGAGTTCATTAGAAGCTGTTGGAACAAGCTCTTTGCACAGCTCATTGAAAGTGCCCCCCATGCCCCTTCCTGCAGAACAGTTCTTCCAACCCCCTCCTGCCCTGCCAGAGCTCTTTGCAATCATTCACAGCTCTCCCAAGCAGGCACTTCCTCTCACAGGTCAAATGTTCAACCATTTCAGCAACAACCAGAGTGGAAGGTGACACACAGACCCTTATGCAAAGAACTGATTGCAGGGAAGCAGCACCACACCGAACACCTCACTGTGCTCTTTAACGTGACGGACCCAGCTCTGTTCCAGTGTTGGGGAGTACACCCTGATGTCTAAGCAAAACTATCCACAGAGCAGAAATTTCGTTTCTCTATTTAAGAGAAGGAAGATCACAGATAAAACTACTTATGCAAGTCTCTTCTGGGATTGCAACCTAGAAAGGGTGACAAATAAAAGCAAGAGGCAGCATTAAAACATCTACACTGGGGCCTGTCACAGTTGTCCACCTGTGTAGGGCCAGGGATGGAGTTCTGCATGAGTACCTGGAAAACAACCATTGATGATTACCTTGCAGGTTTGGATGCTGCAGTTCAGCAGCAATAAGCAAGGCCAGATTTGACATATGATTTTCCTTAAAGGATTTTGTCTCCAGGGAAAGATCACCTAAGTGCAAATTCACTGGGAAACTCGTTGCACACAGTGTTTCGCAGAGAAGCCCCATCTCACTTCTTGTTCAATGTTAAACTAATTTTTAGATCACAGTCTCTTGGTCTCCAAATCCAGCTGAAACGCTGCCCTCGAAGCCAAAGCACAGATGGCTCTTTATTGCTCTGCTCCCCTGAGACATTAAAACTGCTGAGCATCGAAGTGGGGACGATTGAAAAGAAGTTGATATCACAGAAAACAACTGAAACATGAATCATAGAATCATTATGGTTAGGAAAAGTCCAACTGTAACTTTGCTGTAACAAGCAATCCAAACTCTTTTCCTGGAGAAATTTTCCTGGGAATGTAATCGCTGATACAATGTGGGCACAGGTTTTCCCAAGCAGGAAAGCACAGCAGAGACACCTTTAAGAAACACTCTTGAGGAAAAGCTCATCCTGATGCTAGCAAGGGTGTCTAGAGAGGCCTTGCTGCTTCTCTTAATCAATGAGTGTAACACCCTGCAAGGTCATACAGATGTTCCAGGTGTGAGAAAAATTAGTATCAGACATCTTGCTAAGAGAGCTCCACCAAGGAACTGCTCTTGCCACCTGCACACTCTCCATGGCAGCCTTCCTGGACCAGCCTGAGGAACAACAGCCATGGGCCAGGAGGCTGGAGTCCTTCCGAGATGGAACTTGCCGACTATCTGCAGCAGACGGTGCTCCTGGGCGCCCAGGCCAGGGGGAGGCTGGACTCGAGGCCTGGGTTTGGCTAAGCCTCTTCACTCAGCAGCCCAGCGGAGGGCACACATTTCCCACCGCGTGCTGGGAGAGCTTCCAAACACCGGCCACGCAAGACTCCCCCACCTGCTGCGGCTTCGCCTGTTCCCCTCTCTTTGTGTTTTCACATTGCTGCTAAGTGCGTAATCTGTTCCCTTCCTTTCCTCACAGCCCCCCGCGGCTCAGGCTGCAGAGAGCAGGGCAGTGCACAGCGCTAGGCTTCAGAAGTTAACCCCATGCTGATGCAGCAGCAAATTTCCCTTCTTGCCGCACAAGCGAGGCACAAGTTGATGTTGAAACAGTAGATGACTCGCTGGCCTCTGAACATGAACTGATACAACTTTCTGATAGTAACTAACAGCTGCAGGCTCATCCATAGTGCAGCCTAGAGTTTCTTCAAGCCCACAAACACTGCCCTGGTTAACAACAGCCTTGTGATCATCAAAGCATCGGTGCTTTGACAGCAACCAGCACAGGTAACGCTCAGTTTGCTATTAGCTCTAATGCATTTGGAGCTTATAGAAAATGAAGAACTCACTAATACAGACAGGCAGCCAGCAATTCCCTTCAGTAGTTTTGCTGGTCGCTTCATCCCTGGCCCGCAGCTGCCTTGCTGCCCTTGACCTTTTCAGGTGTAAATGTCCCACTGTGAAGTTCCACCTTTGTATTACACGTTTTTCCTTAAGAAAAACCTGCTGAGCAGACGGGGCGGTCTCTGAAGCCCTCTGAGCTTGTACACAAGGAACATGCTACCAGCGCAGCACAAAAGCACAGCTAGGGTCTTCTAACAGCACAGCTCCAGCAGAAGACATCTCTTCTGTATGCAAGATGAAAGCTCCTCCCCGAGCACCCAAACCTCTATATCATGAGTATCAGCATATGCTTCAACCAGAAGAAAAATGACATCCACAGCACAAGCCTGATCCAAGATGATTCTCATGATTTGTCACAGTGTAGTGACATTCGGAGGGAGCTCTGAGCTCTGAGTCCAGCCCAGGCACAAGTGTGTGCTGAGCGCTCAGCCTCTTCTCACTCTCTGACTACACAAGTGCCAAAATGAAGCAGAATACCATTAAAAATCATTGAAGTCACTCACCCAGCTATATCAAATGAAGGCACTAACTGCTACCATGAGCTGTTTACAAATCTGCAAAGGCTTTAGGCACCTGCCAAGTAACTCGCTTCCCACTCTTTGAGGGCAAGCGAATAGATATATTCATATTAAGTACTTAGCCAAATAATGCAACATAGGAAGCAAGGG
This sequence comes from Nothura maculosa, assembly GCA_032353885.1. Taxonomy (NCBI): domain Eukaryota; kingdom Metazoa; phylum Chordata; class Aves; order Tinamiformes; family Tinamidae; genus Nothura; species Nothura maculosa. The sequence goes on from JAUBOD010000291.1 coordinate 328,340, forward strand.
AAATCACATCCAAAGAAAAAAAATCTCTTTTAACATATTGTATCATGAAATAAATTAATTTTCTCTCTTTTTTTTTTTATTAAATTTGGAAAGTTTATGTTGTCAGACTGGAAGTGAAGCTTTCCCTGACAAGGAGACTGGCAGCAGCTGACGCCACCTTCACATCCTTACAGCCTCCAAATGATTCCATAATCACTAAGTACTTATTTCTTGCTACAAACAAAGTCACTCTCAAATGGATCTGACTCAATGGAAGAATGAAACCCTGGCCAGCCTGAAGTCATCGGCAAAGCCATCTCCCAGTGACTTTGTTGTCACATGTGTGCTGCACAACACACATCCCAACCCTCACACCCTCCTCAAGGCAGGTCACCTGTTAATCTGTAGCTATGGAACAGCTCAAGCTTCCCGCACGAGCCCCACAGCTGCAGTAGCAGAGGTCCCGCTCTGCCAAGCTACCGCATCCCAAGGCACTGTCCACCCCTCTCATCCCACCAGGAGTGATGTCCCGGGACAGCGCAGCTGCTCTGCGTTTCACAGGCACCTTTAGTGTGGATCCCACCACAACATGAGCTCCATCCTTGCAGCTTTGTCCTCTCCCAGCCCAGCACTGCTGTCCTCCTGAGCAGTTTGCAGGGCAGCTGAGGCTGCAGCTCTGCTGCACCTTGGGAGCAGAGTCTCCAGGACATGCTTTGTGTCCCGCTCTGCAAAGACCTTGCAGGGGGACCTGGAACATGTCCCTGCTCTGCACTTCAGCTTCTCAGTTGGGAAGGGGAGTAAGTGTGTGACCTCCTTTGACAGGGACTATGTACGTGGTTAAGCTTCCCAGGAGTGCAAACAGACAGTACTTAGTGTTGCTCCAACCGAGCCCCCAGTTCTTTAAACCTCCGCAAGTGCCTGTGAGAGCGACACAAACTTCATGTTACCTATCCCTTCCTTTCCCTAAAAACTACAGCAAGCTGCTCTGATTGCACTGGTGGGAGCTGCAGAAGGGCAGTCCCCAGGTGCAGAGGAAGGACCTAGAGGAAGCTCTGCAGGACCATGGGCTTCTGGAGCCCCCTCCGTGCCGAGCCGAACGCTCCTGGCCCAGGAGACCCTCGCGGCTGCCCAGCAAGCGGCTCCCCACGCTCTGCAGCCCATTGACCACCCAGTGGCGCACGGGACACCCTCGAGAGCAGCCCAGTGACCCCAGCAAGGACCCAACTCGAGTGCAGCCACAGGCAGGTGGGACGGGGCCACGAGGAGCCCAGCCCGTGACCTGGCTCTGCATCGTGAACCGCAGGTCTGCACCGCAGATCTGTACTCGCTCCCGGCCACACTCCCCGTCCTCACCCTCGGTGGGAGACCCCCGCAGACCCCCTGGCCCGTGCCCCCCCTTCGTGCCCTCCGTGGGGGCAGCTCCTGCGCGGCGCCCCCCGCGCCCGTGTCGTGCGCGTGGCCGGAGCCCCGGGGGCCGGCGCGGTACCTTGGCGGGCAGGCTGAGCAGCACGGGCAGCAGCGCGAGCGGGGCGCCCAGCAGCACGAGCACCCGCCGCACGCTCCACACCTTCTTCACGAGCGCGCCCAGCGCCGCCATCCCCCCGGTCCCGGCCCGGCCCGGCGGGGCCGCCGCCGCCGCCGCTTTATGCCGCGGGGCCGGGCGCGCCCGCGGAGGGCAGGACAGCGCCGGGCCGGGCCCCGAGCGCCGCCCCCGGCCCCCCGAAAACGCCCCCCCCCCC